>VOMN01115237.1:0-231133 GCA_014899125.1 Orchestia grillus
TCCATTCGGTTTCTTCATCATGTAGTGGTCACTACACCGTCCTTCCTGAAAACTCTGAATAAAGTGAAACAAACCAGCGAAATAGCAGAACTGGAGCAACGCTTACTGCCACTCACCAATAGAGCCGCAGTACGCGTTCTCGAGCCTTGAGATGATGTCGCTGAGGGGCAAGGAAGTCTCCTTGCCTCCAATGTACGTGGACATCGGAAGCTTGTACGACCGCGACATGTCTTCCTCGTCTGCACACAGGAACGCTGTATAATCTGACAAACCCTCATGGAACTCGATGAAAAAATACCTAGTTATATTTCTCAGAAAATTTACTTTTAACACGACTTTCAGGTAATTAAAAAAGAAATACAGAAACAGAGTGAATATCTTATCAATACATTGAAGGTGTTTTGCAGAATATCAAAGTATTTCATGGTTTACACAAGCGGATATATTTAGCAACATTTTCAAGGGAAAAACGAGACTTTCACTTAATCATAAACGAGGTATCACCTACGTAAAACATAATAAAAAGTAAAGATATCGCCAGGATAACATTACTATAAGACAAATAATTCATTCGTAATGAGGCCTTACCTCGTTTTTGATTGGTGCACTCGAATGCGACGTACCTTACCTGGTTTGTGGGTGATCAAACGGCTGCGACTACTACCCGATGTGGACGAGTCACGGTAAAAACTATGCAAAGCGACAAATTACACTAGAATACTCACTACAAACCAATGAAACAGACGTGCAAACCATCAACGAACGACACAAAATGTAGTTTTCAAAGTACACAAAAATTTACAACTTGAACTAACAACTTCTACGAAAGCAGTGACAAAAGAAGAATGAAAGAGTAGAACAGCAAATAGAAGTGCAATAATTCAAATCGAACAGCAAAAACAGCAAAAAAGTAAATAGAAGCTCTCTACAAGCGAGAAATAGAAATGAGAACCGAGAAACGTAGTCCTGATATGTGCAATGGCATGAAATCAGCTACCGATTAAAAAAAGGGTTAAATTAGAAGTAACCATTCAAGTGTCTAAGCGAAATCTCTATTAAAAATTATGAAATCTACGTTAAAAAAAATTACAAGACTACTAAAAAAAATCAACAAACGAATAGGTATAACTGAAAAAAAAAATTTGTTAAGAGAGTTAATCAGAGAACATCATTACGCGTACTAAACCATGATTATCCAGGCTTAGCTACCACTCGTTTTTCAAAGTTAAAAAAATAGAACCAAAAATCCAGTTTATATATTTATTTTATACCATAAAACGGACTAAAATGATCAGCTTATCTTTTTTACAGACACACGGCCTCGCTAACTGCTGGCGAACATACTGGAATTATATTATCTATCGCTCACGCTGCGGACAAGCGACTTCAGGTGATGAGATTCCGCGAGTAGGGTCCAAGTGACCGCGTACGAATATTAAACTGAGATGATCCAGAACTTACTGAATTGCTTCGTGTAGCCCCTCACGACCAGTTGCTGGTTCTCCTTCTTATCTTTGTTGCTGATGTCGAGCGGGTCCAGCGTGGCAATGCTGTGACCGCGGATCTGCGACAGTGCGTTACGACCAAATCCCCAAGTAAGTTATGAAGCAGAATGAGATGAGCACAGAATATGCTACTTCGTTAAAAGATTAACGCGAGATTTGATGATACGAGAGTGCATGGCAAGCGCAAAAAACCGTGGACAGCCGCGCCTGATTTGACAGAGTTTTGCCTGCCCCATGACCGCTCCAATGCATATTCAACAGCTATGACTGTGCACCAACTCAAAAAGAGAATAATATACATCAAGATTGAATTAGATTCATGGTTAGATTAAAGCTCCCTATCCACAACAAATGTGATCCAAAGAGAGCGAAGAGAATGGACCATTTAGTACGGACTATAGAGAATGGGGATTCTATGCACGTGGTGTGTTCCCATACAGGATCCCCTGTGCATAGAAACACCTTGTTAAGGCTGAAGAAGAAGAAAAGACAAAGAAAGTCAGCGAAGGAGGTTTGAAAACTGAAAGAAGCAAAATGGGCACGGAAGATGGAAATCCTGAAGGTCTATTTATTGAAGGTAATAAACATCAAGAATGATGTAGATGAACATGAATAGTAACTGACGTTGGCAGACTGATACACAGGTTCTTCTACTAAATGGAATAGTAGGCAAAAAGTAATGATAAGACCTATACATCTACAACACACACCTCTGACGCAGGTGGACAGCGTAAGCATACATCGGGAACAATTCAGCATAAGAAATTTCAAACGAAACGGAAGTCGTTGAGGCATTCAGAAGAGGAGACCCTATCAACATATTTTCTCAGGAGGAGTTAAGGAAATCTACTTCCTCATAAGAAACGCTAAATACTCAAAATTTGCTAATAAAATATCTCCTTCAGATCTATTCCCCTGAGATACACTACATGGCGTTCAACGTCATGAAGCACCGGCGAGTCTCACTCTGCTCGATGGAGATGAATAGAACAAAAAAACCTTAGGCTCCGGAAGTATTGAATTCTTAGCTTAACAGTTACGTAATAAAGCGAGGTGACGGTTTGTTTTAATACAGACAAAATACGATCACCTATAAAAAGCAACAAAGCTGATTTCGAAGTACCGAGTATTTACTTCAATGATTAAAGGTGTACATGAACCATTGTTATGTTTTTTTCATATACCTAAGAAACTCATTAAAAGGGCGGGAAAATATGGTAATGAGAGCATTTAAAGCGTTAGGATATGCTTCAATAATAAAATAAAGAGATAGCTTTGAAAAATTTCTCTGGCATATTTGGCACCCCAAGTAAGAAGACGAGTAGACTAAAAATTCCGAATTCTTAGTGGTGTACGTGGGGAGAACCGATACCGTGCAGCCAGCTGGCAATTTTCACAGCAGTCTCGTATCATAGCATGCTTAAGAAACGTTCTCAGCATTGGTGAGATACACAACATTTTTCCGAGTTTCTGTAGTGCATAAACATCGTGACACCTTACAACGGCGTTAAGAAGTTTTGCTCGTTCTGCAAAAATGAGGATGTAAAACTATTCATTTTAATTTTAGCATGGCGGAAGTTATTTTATCATTTACCTGGCATGGCGGAAGTCATTTTACCATTCATGTCATTTTACCTGTGGTAAAATGACATGAGAACAAATGGGGATGTACAAATAAGATGGATGCAAGCAACATACAAGTGCAATGAAATGATTTTCTCCCATGTGATACAAGACGAACATGCTATCTCACGCTTCGCTGTGTGCTACCCGGTTCATAGGAAAAAGAAACATTGGGACGAAAATATCCGAGATGAAAAACCGTAGGAATCTTCGAGGATGTCTCAGATAAAGATCGAAGTATTAAACCAATGCTTTAAAATATCAAGACAGAGATTTTTGAACAGTCACATACAAAGTGTGCTACAATTTTCACACTCACACCCTACAAAAATTGTGGAGAAAAAGCAGAGAAATGAAGCAAAAAAAGCCCACAGGCTGATCCAACCCACTTACAATGGACAATAACTATCACAACCACAATCACAGAATGAAAAATCTAGCTACGACAACCAACGTGAGCCAAGAATTTGCTCAGATACCATGAAGCAACAGCGATAATTAGTCTCAGCTAACATATTAAGAAAAGCAATGAAACGCTCAAACAACACGAAATAAATCCTACCTCCAATTGCAGTTTCAACATTTTTTCTGACTTGAAAAATTTGAAGAAAATGACATCACCAATCAAGCCTTCTTCGGCTACACGGAACAACGTATCGAACATCACCTTTTGAAAATCAAAACAAAACTTTTTTCCAACGTCTCCCAATATAAAATGCTGATTCCTAACTCCAAGCTCCTAAACGATAGGAAATGTGTGGGAGTAACAGATGTATATCTTGTAGGCAACACTTCTCACCATCAGAGATGCATCGACAGACTCCATAACTGGAACAAATATTTCATTTCCGATCAAAACTGCTAATGCCGTACTGGGGTAATAGACATCAGATCGGCTGCATAGGGCAGCTTCAGACATCAAGCTCTCTCTGATGACCACTTAAATTTGTCCTATAATCATGTGTAAATCCCGTATAAGAAAAATACGCTAAAAGAAGAACTCTCAATTTCCATTCTTCCAATAATTTTGCAATCGATGGCACAATGAACAAAAGAACAATGCATCGAGTCAAAAGAAGGCTACCTTAGCCCAGGAGCATCGGACTAATACCACTTCGGAAGCCAGTCTCTTAGATGTCTTGTCACTAAAAGAAACACTCGTATATTTGTTGGTGATGAATGCTCCACAGCCAAATATATGGTTAGAATGGAGGTCTCCCATAAAAAATGCAAAGTAATTCAACGCTCTCTTGAGAGCTGTGGTGTAAGCACTAGAGGTATGCATTCTATCCTGGGCATCCTAACATACTTGTGAGCGAAGGAACTACGTGAAAGGTGATAATCGTTATTTACATTCGTAATTAGAGACATTACTTTATGAGAAAACAAAACTGCAGCAACACGCTTCACTGAGTGCTCTCTCTCCAGAGATCTGCTAGCAGTAGAAATACAACCAGACGCTCAATTTTGAACCAATTCCACATATTCGCCTATGGCCGATTCCCTAACTTAGATGGAGAGATCATATTAATTCTGAAGTTGGAAGTATCTAGTTACATTCACTTACATACAATCCAGCAGATGAGGCAACGCTTCTTTAAGAGAAGCTACACCTGAACTTACATTCCTTCAGATTCACTTTGGTTAACATTTTTTCCCTATGCATTTCGCCTTACTCTTCATTTATGAGCAGGGTAAATGGCCATATGGCCGTCTTCTTCATTAACACGCTGTATAATTATCGTAATCAGCGACTACATTCCCGGTTGAATGTTTGTGCTCACTTGGGTCATAAAATCATTGCTGAGAATTTGCTGTGGTATCAGGTGTTGTACTCAACAATAACTCCACTAAAGGGTTTCAAGAGAAAGTAGCTATCATGCTCCATTTCACGCGTAACCCGGGGCTAGTTGGCAAGGAGGTAAGACTCCCGTTTTAGAATAGCAAAAATAAAGCAACATCGAGATACTTTACATCATCTAAAACAGGGATCACATACGGTTAAACAAAAAACTATTCAATAAAATCCCTCTTTCGCTTGGTTTAAAATTTCGGATGACATGTACATGAATTTGGGCAATGGACGCTGTAGAAAAATTAGTATCAAACGAACAAGAGTACGATCAAACGAACATGAGTACGATCAAACGAACATGAGTAACATGAATAAGGATAGGAAGAGTGCAAAAGGAAACGAAGCACCGCAGATACCTACCACGCGCATAAAAAAGCAATAAACGAGGATGAAGTAACACCAAGAAGCAGAGAGTGAAATGCAGAAAATTAGCCAAAAGCGTGAAGCCAGAATGAGAGCGCAGATCCAACACAGCATCCCAACACAAAAGACGGGCGAAGTTTTGTGGAAGTCAAGACACACGAAGAAATGATTTGTACAAAGAAAATTTAAACCAAGGCAAAGATAGTCTCAGTTAGTTTGTGCACCAAAAAACAACGTTTTAGGGTTGAGTTCAGGAGTAGATCTATGAGCTAAAACAGAATTTTCTACGAATTTGATTATTGTGTCAATGAAGCTGGTATTTTTTACTTTGTATCAGCATTTCCTAATCCAACACAGCCCTAAAATGTGGTCGAAGTTTAATTGTATCCTGGCACAATCAACCATAAGAAAAATTCCCAACAAATAATGAGAAACATTCAACAAACGTTACTTGTTAGGACTACACATAACTAAAGAGTGGAAGTACTAATGAAGAACAGTGCACAACCCAAGTCCCTCCAGACTAACTTTCGTCAAGCTCGACAAATTTACCGAATACAAACGTACTTCCTCGAGTCCTCGCTAAGTCTTCATACTAACCAGCTTTGAGGCGCACGCATAGAGCACGGCAGATCAATCATGTACGTTCTCGAGTCCAGGACTGTACTCATTTCAACCAGCCGTTGGGTATACCAGGTAAGTAAACCGAGTCGCACACTCTCCACATACCAATTTGATCGAGGTGAGCCCTAACAACCGCCCGCGATGCTACGGTTCTCTCTGCAGGGTGAGGTCTGTCGATGCCCAGTGGGTCCAAAGACGCAGCGAGGTGACCCCGAGCCTACTCCGTTCAACGGCGTACAAAGAACACTTTTGTAAGTTAATTCTACTCAAACGGTCACAATTGGGTTACTGGTAGATACTCATGGTGAGTGAGCATGACGACCTTGAATGGTTCTGAAGTGTCATAACGTGATCATTCGAATGGTTCAGTTATTTTGAATACGATCTCATGGTGTAAGCATACTCAAATGCATATTTTATTATGACCAAATAGAAATTATTCCCGATGGGTGATAACATTAGAATCAGCAGCGAAACCGAGATGCGGTTTTTGAGAATGAAGACCACTTCAACGCCTGCTGTAGCGTGGGAAACTGAGCGCTTCGAAAGCTGTTCTTGAGCGAGAGGGACAGGAACAGCTAGGTAAATAGCTTTTAGTTCTTTTACTAGCGGACTATAAACTATAGCTAACAAACATTACTCTAGGACTAGGCTAGAATTATTAATTGTTACAAGGGAAAAGTACCTCTCAGGTCGTACTGATTTTAAACAAACACAAGAAACTTTTAAGAAAATGCTGCAAAATTAACATGAAATCTTAAAACAGTCCCAAACCGACCAATCGAGTGGTAAATATAAAGCAAAAATATCCCATGCGTATGCACAAACTCATACCTTCAATGAAGCGTTTATTTTGAAAACCAAACATTTCTAATCAAGCAAATGGGACTAAGGAAGGATGACGGGTCTGACAGGGAATGCTCTGTAGCTCACAGAAATATATGACAAGGACTGGTTACACAAGCATGAACGAATACTCAGGAATACAAAACAGTATACATACATACATAGGCATTGTGGTAATATTTAAAAAAGTGAAATAATCACGGGGAAAAATTCACGGTGTATCAAATGTGTCAAGCATTAACTATGAGAAACCTTTATGAAACGATATAACTATCAAGCAAAATTTGTACGCTATGAGGAGCATAAATTGGTTTCGTAAAATATTTTTCTGATATCGAGCCCGCTCTAGTTGCAACGAGCGATCGTACTCAGTTGAATTGGGATTTGACCCGAAATACTTTTCATTGGAGAGAAAGACGACACTCAAGCTGGTACTTCCAGAACGTACATGAATAAAAAATTGATGGATGATACTGAAAGACTGATAGGAAGACGTTCAGGAAACAACGAAGGAAAGAGTAAAAACATGTGTTACATGAAGAGGTCTAAGCTAATAAATTTAGACAGAAACACGCTAACGCTACTCGTTACACGGCTTTTGTAAAAATTTCAATAAAGGACCTTGCAGTGTAATCCAAAAATTTATTGGCGTCCCCTATTTACAGCCGAGGCAATCAAATAGTACCTCCTGGGGGCGTCACTCCCCATACCACAGAGAGACGAGTCTAACCCTACTGCCTATCCTACGGCCCCTGAGGGGAGAAGTATTCTGATGGTCTCTTCGCTAGTGCTCACTCAGTGCATGTACCATTTTCATGTGAAAGACAGATGCGCTCAATTACACTGGCGAAAAGATTGCCGGTTGATACAAGCTTATCATACTGAATGCACAACACGCAGCCATAAATATTGAGTGGAGGGATTACATCCAAGTAGGAAAACTATCTCAGTGCAACAACTGAAAGCACAGATGCGAATTTTAAAAATTACACGCGCAAACTTTCAGGAATAGTTTTTCGTCGTGCATCAAATTGGGAAGGAAATTTTTTAAATTCTGTTCCAAATGTTAGTTCTCGTAGGGTTCAGAAATCCCTGAATTTTATTCATGAAGAAAACCATCATAAATTATGCAGGAAGCTTCTATCCTTTCACGATAGAACAGTGTTGTCGGGTGCTTGGTCTGAGTAACTTTCTTTGATTATCTAATTTCGATGTTCTTTCAAATGAAACACTTCGAATGTGATATTGATACTGAAGTACTGAAGTTGTCATCGTAACTATCTTAGGAAGAAAATTCTTCAATTTTATTATAAATAGTAAATAATGAAATGTATTTCACTTCATAGAAATTATTCCAACTCACGAAGAAAACTCCAAGCCTATAACGAACTTTTAGTTCTAATTCTGCAACAAAACCAATCGACAGAAAACTGAGCAATTCCAGATTTTCTGCATATGTTCCTAAGCAAGATAAGCAACACTGATCCTCACTGAAGAAACAGAAGAACGTGATGCGACGCACACCAGAACGACAGAGCCACAGACGCGCTAGAGCACCGCAAGAGTTGACAATGAAATGATACGAGAGGCAGTGGTTCACTGTAATACAACACACATGGGAGAATCGCAACACGTTCACTCCAATGATGAAGAGGAAACCTAGCGAATATGATGAAACGCGCACACTAATGAGGCCTTTGTAGAAATTCTAAGACATACTTGATCGAAGAGCAGTAGAAAATCAGCTAAGGTATAAAAAAACGAAAGAGACAACACAGAAAGGAAGCAAAACCAGTGAGGGAATGAACAATGATATAAAGGAATACAAAGAAAACATTGCCTCCACTCACAAGATAGAACAAGCACACAGATGAATCACAAGGACTATCAGGTAGTTCAATCAACGCCTCGACGCTGGGAAGCAGAACGACACCAGAACGTTTGCGAAAAGAATAGCAATATCCCGCAAGGCTCTTCAGCCTCGTGACAAAACACGAGAAAAAATCAAAAGACGTAAGCTAGGAATGCAGCACGACCCAATGCAGAAGAAACGGATTTGGCGGCACCGTCACGGGGAAAAATAAATTATCCACAGCGAGAGAAATGCAGCATACCTATTCTTTTGAGACAATTCGTTTTCGTTTAAAAGAGACGTCATTCATATTTTCGCAATTAAAAAACTTCATACATCAAAATAGTGAGAAATTATGGATATAACTATCCAGTTGAAAGATGTTACATGAATCACTTTAATACATTTTCCCAACAGTTAACAAAAATATGACCTGGAATAACTAGTATTGAAGTTTATCAGAGAGTAATATAATATAATAACCCAATAGGTATCCAAACCTAGGCGGAAATAAAAAAAAATTACAGCAAATGAGTTTCAATTAGGAACAAATGGAACAAGCCTGAAACCAAGTCAAAAAGTTATTCATGAGTCGAAAACGCCAACGGTGAATATGAATAGAGAAATATTCTAGATACAAGGTTACAATAAACATAAGCGTGATGATCCGATACTATAGACTGAAAACGTCAGTATAAAAGTTATCTCGATCCCGCTAGAAAGTCAATCACCTAAAATTTCCCATACTATCGAATTTAAACAATTATGAACAGTATTTGAGAAGAAAGTTTTAACGCTTGTTAGCATATTGATTGTGGATGATGCCCGGTCTAAAAATGGATATTGCTGTCAATTTTAGCACGTTCTCTCAAATGTCATAAATGCATGTTCCACAACAGCCCTCCACTCAGCACAGAATTACCCAATTCCCAGTCAGATTTTCTGCGTGGAAAACGCATAGTTTGGATACTTTAGTAGACTGAGATGCACCAGTACACTCGGGATTGACCAATTTGTACCTTGAGAAGTCAAAGAAGGGCGAGTGAACGTGTGTCAAGGTGTTTTTGTTGTGTTAAATCGAGCATTCGAGGCGTTGACTCGCACGTACAAAGATAAGAATCCGAGTTGGGTATAAACGAGTCAACTCGTTCTTGCAGCGGAAGGGATTAAACAGACTAACTACCTTTTAAAGCTCAACAAATAAGCGATTGATGAAACGTGACTCTGTAGGAGAGTTAATTTAGTGACATTGGCTGGACGGATCGGGTACGTCGTATAAAAGACTGCGCCAGTAGTGTAGGTATATTTACATAGAGAATGCAGAAAAACGATCGTAACAAGATAAAAAATCCGAAACTCGTTACAAACTTGCAGCACGCACGGTTCTCGAAAGTGCTACGAATGAAGAGCTCAGGTGTAGATCAATATATTTTAACTAAATTCTACGTCAATAGAGTTTAAGTAGATAAATAGTCTCCCATAGGAGGAGATGCATTAAAACTGCTGATGAAATCTTCGTCGGCAGTACCGTACTAAACACAAAAGCGGCTTTGCTCAATTAAAATATGAGAGCTCTTACGTAAGAACACAAGTTCATTGAATAAACGGATACCTACACGTTCCGAATTAATTAATCAAAAAATACGCACACGTAGAAGTGAAACGTGACCTGAAACATTACGTAGCGACATTGAAATTTACTTTCTCCATGAATGACGTATCAGGTCATAACAAATGTGAAAAGCTGTAAACAAGCACGCACTCAAACATATGACTCGACCACTATATTATAATACTTCTTAACCTACTAAAATTGACCTACTAGAAGGAGATCTACGGATCAATTTCGATAGCCAAAAGAGCAAAAAACACCTACACCGCTAAGTTAAATTTGATATAATAAATTGGGCTCGACATAACCACTCGAACGACTACCGCCTTTCATCATGCCTTGGTCCTTTCACTTCAGCTGATGCACATGTGAAGCAGTCAAAACTTTATGCAACTTATCGAATTGAGAGGACTTGAGAACGTCCGAAAACCAAACGATCTGCATCATAACAGCAGCTAAAAATTAACCTGCATTTAGAAATCGCTCAAAAAAGCATTCAGGCGTCAGACGACTAAAATCTCGAAAAACGCAACGCCGTCTGGAAACAAAGCAAACTGCAACCTTATTACAACTACCAATAACACCGCATTATGAGATCGGTCGTGAAAGAATTCGAGATTCAAGGAGTCCTGTAATTGAAATGACTCGTGAAATAATTTTGCTTATTTGTGAAATTGTGAAATAAATAGGGAAATCGAAGCTGTTACCTGGTAAGCTCGAATGATGCCCTGCACAGCCAAATGGTCGTCAATGAGCTTTTCGGACACGCTCACGGAGCTCTGAGCGCCGAAAGCAGGAGCGACAGAGGCCAGGGGGGCGTGGTTGGGGTGTGGGGGCGCCAGAGTTGGGGGAGACGAATAGGCAGACCCTGGGCTGGCACCCGCTGACGCCGACCTGAAGAACGTGTCCCATGACTGCAAAAAGATACGTTATTATTCTCTTGAGTCTTGCAACTGCAACGTATTAAACTGTTCTTTATATATAATTGACTTTTGGGTGTTCTAAATAAATGTAATGTTTTCTCCGACAGCAAGAAAAAATATTCCAAAAATATGGTTTCGAGACGCGAAAAAGAACGATGACTCGGCCGCGGAAGATCGCACCCACGATCCCTCCTACCCTCGCCCAAGACGAGCAAGATAAGCGCGAGGAACGCAGGAAATGTGTCATCAGACAGTCTCTGAAACTTGACCCACAACTGATATACCTGCTACTGAAGATAACGCGGAGAGCTGAAACCATTCTCGACCAGCTAAAATGAAGTGAAGATGCAGACAATGAACAAAATCGTCTGCGAACTAGACTTCGAAAATCATAGTATAAAAAATTACTAATTTATTATTCGAGATGAATACGCTATTTCTAATAATTGCGCAATGTAAAGATGAAATAAACCTAGTAACCAAAAGTAATGCTTGAATATTACCTCAATCAATCGAGCTCTTGTATCCTGTTAACTTTCAGCATCTTCACCATTAAAGTAAAGGACACTAAAGTTTTAAAGTGTGTTCCTAAACGCTCAAGAGTTGGGTCTATGGCACTCCGTGCCAATGAATAGCAGGGTAGAAATTACCAGTGGGTACACGGACTGACCTGATTCTATCGCGAACTGATGGCTACTAAGCTAATATTGAGAACTTCTTTCGAAGATCATCGCAGTACTGAGGGATACGGAAAATAAACGTCTCTTAATTACTAGTTGTTCTAATCATGACACCACACGAGCTGCTGAGTGGTGAGAGTACCTTCATGTAAACTGTCAAGTAGACTTACTTTTAATTAAGGAAGCTTAATTAACTTGCATAAAAATAATGGCACTAAGGTTGGAAGAAATATCTTATAAAAACGATGTATCTGTAAATAGACCTTACGAGTATAAAAAAGGTGAAGGGAGAACGCACAGAAATGAAAGTGGCTGTGGAAATTACCACTCTTCTTAAGCTCAAAAACTGTTATGGAATTATGACGAAAGCAACGCAATGTAAGAACGAAACGGTTTCAGGGACGTAGAAACACATTCATAACTTCACTGAGCAAATTCTCAAAAAAACTCGTTTTCCTAATAACTCTCTCAAGCTAATTAAACCAATTATTGCGTAAAAAGGGAACGGCATCTTTGTGCTTTGTTTCATATCCTCAGTTCTTTTACCTCATATAATGCGAATGTCGGTAGAAGCTACAGCTATAAATCGAGGACGTTGGCCACCACTCTACAAAAACTCGATCATACAAAACTGACACCGAAGACACTCGAGCCTTTTCAGGCCCTGCGGTACGTGAGCGCATCACCAAGAAAACATATTGTAGTACTTTTACTGTCACGGGTTGCAAACATGAAAGCTGTATGTCTTGGTACCCCATTTTGAAAATTAACACATTGGTATTACTGTATTTTTTTAGCGTGTAAAGCGTATGTGTCAGACTTGTACATTTCTGAACAAAACCTAACACTACATATGAAGGGATTCGATAACGAAGCTTCCTTTATGAACTGTCTGCCTACAATCATACGCATGCACTAATTACAATTCGATAACGAAACCGAAACTCTGCACAAAAATATCCAGTATAAACTGCAAAATAATAGAGTGCAGACTCGCATACCTTTCAAGTTTTTTCACGAGGAAAAACGCCCTCATATTTCCAAACAATATGATGTCAAACCTTGAACGTGCTTAAATTAAATTCAATGTGAGTTCCAGTGAAAGCAATAGGTCCAACAAGAGAGAAAGTGCGCAACAACACACAATGAGTTGGCGGTGAAGTTTACACAATGCAGAGAGACCAGTAGCAGCCGGCCATGGTGCTAGAGAGTTCGAGCAAGGAATAGGGCAGTATGCACGTCTATTTTTACTTTTGGCGACCGATCAAATTGTGCGTCGGAGTCAGCTACGTTCTCAACTGTAAACTAACCAACAAACAAAAGCATAGAACATAACTGCAACTTTCGCACACGTTTATGAGGAGTCGCCCAATGCTAAAGATTACCACACGCACTTCTATCTCAGAATTTAACTTTAAAATGATTGAAGAAGAAAGGTAAGATATATACGTAAATTTACAGCTGCGTAACTTCAGTATAGCGTGCTGAAAAACTTGCTGCAGCTTGTCAATATTACATGACTGAACTAGAGAGCTGTCGAGAAACTTTTAGTACAGCAATCTGTGCAATTTATACGGGTTATTTTTCAATAACTTCTAAACGTGAGCAATAAACAATAGTATGGTTTAAGTGGCACTGCAGATCTGTGTATCCCACAAGTTGAAACTACTAACTTCAGTGTAAGCCTTGAATCTTGACATCAAGACCGACTATGATATTCACAGCAGGAACACTCATTCCTTACAGTATCAAGTTTTACTATCCACAACATGAGCCGAAAAGTTCAGATTACTCCTAATTTGTCAGTACAAACTAATCAGATACCGATGCGACTGCTTAATGAAGTGCTGATGTGACCACTCAAGACTACTTAAAAATGATTAAAACTATCAAGAGCTGAAGAACACTGTATAGAAAAGTTTAATCGACAATCAGGAAATGACGCGGCCCGTAATCCAGCAATTGAAGGTCAAACTTCCGCGTAAATAATCGGATATTCGGCCACTTGAACAAACATTCTTCATTACAGATCCTTGCACATAAGAAACATAACGCAAATGTAAAAAACCGAGAAATCTGGAGTCTAGCGCAGTAGTTCGGTGAAATAGAAATGCATTATTATTTTCGTCTCGGCAACACGCGACCTAAGTAAGACCAAAGGTCGGCCGTCACAACCGACATTACCAAGGCCAGCCTTGCGTCAGACCTCGCTACGACACAATCCCCAGAAGCAACCATCAATTACTAGACGACACGTGACCCGTTGGGTCAAATAAAATTTATCAAAATCAAACCGTATCCAGAAATAAATCCGATGCAGTTAGGTCGGTACCCACAATACAGGATTTAACGAAGAGTATAAATTTCGAATATCTCAGAGCCGACAGACAAAAGTGTGCACGGTTTCAAGCAAACAAGCAAGACGACCAGAGTTTTAGTATTATATAGATATAGATTATCCTCAAGCTCGTTGTCCCCCAGTTCCCGTACTTTTGAATGTCTTTCTTTCAACGAAATTCTTTCCAGATTACATTCAAAGAAATTGAACGGCTAGCGGCTGCGTTCACGGTAAATTCACAATATCCCTAAGCGGGAAGTTAACATAAAAGGATCAAAGCACGAATGTAAAATTAATTCACGTTAATCTCAAAAATCTTCCTCTTCAAACACTTTGGCGACAAAACATATAATACAATTAAACTGACCGTTTCTCTTAAATTAAATGCGATGTTAATATATTAATGGATAGAAACTTGATGCATACAGTGCTAAATGCACTAAAAAAATTCAAATTTGGAGTGGCACTGCCCGTTACAAGAGCGAAAAGTGTGGGCATCCTGACGAGACGAGAGGACACAAGTGTGATGAAAGAACTAACGGTAACGAAGATATTTGCGAAAGGTTAATTGTACGAGACAAAATCAAAAGAAAAAATATGTGGCTATGAAAGAAAAAAAAATATGTGATTACGAAAGAAAGCAAGAAAAATGGTTTATTCTAAATCAGTTACATGCAAAATATGGAACCCCTCGAGGGGTTTTCGATTCGCAAGACTGTAACCTTAAAAATAAGTGTAGATGTCCCGTTGAGACTTCTATAGTTGCGATTCTTAATTTACTGGTCTATCGTTTAACATGAAATATCAGCACGTTAGCTAAATTTGAACTAAAAATATCGCGTGATGCTTTGTACATACCTGATACAATTATAAAATTATAGTTAAAAAAAACGGGTACAATATGGGGAAAAAATTCAACTTTTTTATTCATATAGAGACAAACATTGAAAATTTGAATTTCAGTACGTTAAGACAAAATGAATTTGTAATCTCTAGTTCTTACAAAACATATTAACGGTGACATGCGAGTTTCACACTGGAAAGAAAAAATCGTATATTCCGAAATCGGTCGCATAGAAATCATATAACAATCGGGTTTTCGGTCAGTAAAATTACAACCTTTAAATTAAAACGTGGAAGTCGCGATGAAACTTCTGATTGTGATCAGTAAGACTACAACCTTAAAATTACAGGTGGAAGTTGCGTTGAAATTTCGAATTGTGATTCTCAATTGTATGCTACCCACGAAAAGTGAAATATGAATCCAAAAACGTAGTTTGATTTTTGTGCATACATCTTGAAATAAAAATTAAGTGCAGAGATAACCTAAAGTGCAAAGATGGATTGCAACCTGGACTCTCTTATACATAAGATAGACCGCAAAATGACCACAAAAAAATCGTGATTCATATGAAATGATATGAGCATTTGGCCAGCTTAATACTGATACTTGTTGAGAGGATGGAGCCACAATAGACCCCAGTGAGAAGTATCAATTAACTCTGGCGTGGGTTGCTAAGAATATATTGCTAAAGAACATCAATTCTTCACAGTTTCCTGACGAGTGCAATCACTTTCGTTCCACTTAATGGATACAGAGACAAACGGTTTCTGCGATCACAAGAAAACACGACAGAAACAGAGAGGTCACGCGTAACAGTAGCGGTAACTCGAAAGTATGGGCAACTCAAATAAACAAAAACAAGATCGTTCACAATCCATAAGCGCCTTTTCACAGGTGTAGTTCGATCACTTTAACGAAATGTGAGGTAAGTCCCCAAGCAACTTCCCCTCAAAACAAAAGCTTTCCTGCCTTCTGGGGCTTCAGGGTCACAAGATTCACAGGTTTGTGTACTTCGTCGGTGGTGGGTGTAGTTCTCTTGAGCAACAGCCAGCACCGCGGCGCTTGTGGGTGGTGCGCAGTAAGTGAAGTGCATCTTGAGAAAATATTTTATTGCTGCAGTAAAGTACTTCAACCTAAAAATATCGACCTACTTTTTAAATGAACGAAATACTGCATAAATAGTCGTTATTTTTCATGTACTTGAGTGCATATTCGCACATTCATCACAATTTTAAAAGAAACAATAAAAATTTAGGACAACTAGATCAATTCTATGATTCCACCACTATATAGAACCCCGGACGCTATCGGATTATTCAGCCAATAATATGCAACCTTCATCGCTGCGTAAAGGACAAATGCGACTCTGCTCACATGACATCACGAAATTTTTTCTATGCTATACGACCTCTCCGTTCTCCCGCTCCCGACTTTAGCAGTTGAGTATACGAGGAGCGCATCAAACTAGAACACTTCATTCATGCAGGCACTGGGATATTTTGAGTTAACACATCTTTATAGAGGTATTTTGATGCAAATGCCCAACTCCATGAAGGAGAGAATCAAGGTACTGATTGAAATATGTGAACAAGCAATCAACCGACTGTACATTCACTCTAAATTAAGGTTATTTTAGAAATGAGATGATATTAACAGGAATGTAACAAAAATCAACATTCAAACCATTCGGATACAGACGCGAGAGGAATTTTCTCTAAAGACGTCCCAAGATTCGACCAACTAGGAACAATGTATATCAGGACGTAGCACGACTGACATGAGCAACATAACCTGAGACCAAATCTTATACCATAACGACAAGAACGAAGAATGAATCCGAACAGATCTTATTATCTTCGAGATGAATGCTCGAGTATCTTATCAGTGTCGCTGAACGTAAAGCCATTAATAAGAGCAAGTGAATATGGACGAGACACCACCACGCGTGCCAACGTAAGCCCTAGAAACCAACATTGAGGTTAAAAGATTTTATTGCTGCCGTTATCATCTCTTTTTCTTCTTCTTCAACTTCTCGCCTCCACCCTCGTTCTCCCCATGCCAGTGAGGAATGAACTGAGTCAGACTGTTTTCTTGGTCGTTGTAGCGTTGCTCGCTAGACTTTAAGTGTAATTTAGGAGAATTTTTAATGCAGTGTCATAAGCTGGGACGCTCCGTAAGTGACGATTGATTATAAATTACGCAGGAGCTGTCATAATCGCACACTAGAAAAAAAAGTAATAAAGAGAAGGCAGTGAGACTGCACTGCACAAGAAGATAAGCTGGACATCACATGCAAGAACATTTGCAAATCAGAGAAGGCACAAGCATAACCTAAACAAACTTTATTTGTGCTTGGTCTGAAACATAAAGGTGCGCGTTTCACGGACATATATATTCAAGAGAACTGTCGTAAGAAACGTCAGAGTAAAAAATAACGCCGGAGAAGACGGGATACCTACATGAATGTAAATCAGTAAATCACATTTTGACTGTAACGACGCGAGCAAACATCATGTGGCAACAAACACTGGCGTTGCAGCACCCTCGCATGACGTCATCAAACAACGATCAATATACTGCAGGTGAGCTACAGTCGTCCATGACTAAAACGTTCTGTTTGGCAAGCCTGCTTACATTCCATAACATTATGTTAAGACAGCAATTTTAAATTCACGTTCTGATGTGCGAATATTTTGTAGTGTTGTCTAGCTCCTCACGAAATGATTCAACGGCGATGAGGTTAGTGATAGCTTCATCTTTCTTCATCAAGAGCAATAAAGTATATCTATGAGTCACTATACATTTTCTTAAAGTTCTGATAGCATCGAAATTCAATCCTCGTACAACTTAATCCCCCTACGCGAAAATCTATAAACAAGGAAATGTAAAAGTAAATCATGCTGATACCAACGAAACATGAGAAACCACGTGTAAAGAGTAGCAAAATTTACAATGGCCAGCGATGCGATAAAACCTCGCACATTCCAAATAAAGTAAAAAGAATACTAGCAAACGTAAGCCAAAGACGGTCTACATGAAGCATACAGAAGAGCTTCCCTGCACAACAAGGCGGCGATGACGCGCACACGAGCCAGAACAAGGGCAGCTGATCAACCTGATGTAAGAGAGACCTTCATGTGATCTCTGCCAGCCAGTCACGCGGTACTGGCTCTCAAGCAGTCATGCGGTACGAGTACCTATGTGTACAGCACAGCTCTACAGGCGTAAGAGATAACTTCACCAGACGGAATGAATTTACACGCGCGTTCAAACGGACGAAATATGAGTATGGGCTCATTGAATGTAAAATTGCGTGATGCGCTTTCGATTAAGTGTAACTTGATAGAGGTAAAACGCAACAAAGGTATTAAGCAAATTAGAACCAGGAAATTAAAACTTGCATCAGATCGACTCGTGTTGAACCATTACGTTGAAGCCTTCCTCAGACAGATCGCTTCGCTAGTACGATGATTTTCGAGAAGAACGAGAAGAAAAATGCGATTCCCTACTTTTCCTTATTACGCTAAAAACACAAATTTCGAAGGCCGACAGAAGCACGATTACAGAATTACAACTTAGAACATAACTCGGTTCATTCACAATGTTTTGTACTAGATGAGATATCTTAAAAAAATTAGTTTCCCCACCTAATTTTTTTTTTGGTGTTCCACACCAAAGACGTTCTGTACAGCCCAGGAATTTAGATGGTTGAGGAAAATTTATTAACTAACGCCTGAAGTACGCCAAATTCCATAGTGATACAGACAAGCTACTGTAAATCTGGCTTAGTAATTTTTTGTTTAAAAGTTAATAGGTGACCAACTTTCTTTGCACATTCCAACCCAGTCGCAACTACATTACACTTTTCAAACTCTACAACAGAAGCAAAACTTGCCCGATAACATCGATATACTGCATGGGAACGTAAACACAAAGATGCTTGCTTACCAGCCACAGTTTGCCATATGATGCACAGCATGCACAGAAAACTGGTGCGTAATGGAAAGTGCCAATCGCTCTGAGGCAGCGGCCATCAATTTTTTGTGGCCATCATTGTCGACATGAACGATAAACGAGCCAGATTGGGTACAGATCCAGTCTTTGTTGATTAGCAAGCAGATGAAGTGTAACGAGCCGAGCCACACTTCAGGTGCAGCTTGCAGCCAAACCAACCGGCCGCTACAAGGACTGACCAGTTAGTTACATGACCTTGCAACTGAGAGATCCCTTGGCTGACATTGAAACCACGTCGTACACGAAGTTGAGAAAACTCGAGTGATATTTAAAAAACCTCGCAGAGTAAAATTCGTGTATCTGAGTTATACGTTTCAAGAACATCGAAATTGTTACCTTATTTTCGTGCTTTGCTGATGTTCAGTAATCTCGTTTGAAAGATTAGTTCAATTGTTCAGTTAATTTGAAGCTCCCTAGCCACATGAAATATAATCTCAAAAAAGTGAAAAGAAAGGACCATTTTGTATGGACTTCAGATAACCTGGAATCTGTGCACAGGTGTGTTCCCACGCGGGATTTCTTGCGCACAGAAACAGCAAGTTAAGAAAGAAGAGGAAGGAGAAATAAAGGATCAACAACGAAGGCATGCAAAAAGTAAGAAGCAAAGTGGGTACGAAAGATTAAAGTCCCAAAAACCTAGATAAAGCAGAGGTGACCGAAGCGTGTCTCCCTGGGAATGTTAGTCCCAATAACATAGGATGGATAATACTAAATAGCCTAACTATGTCTATCTTCAATTCTATGCCAGCCGAAGGGTCTTATTTGAAAGTTTAATTATCATTTGCATAATTTGTGAATCACTATTTTACCTTATATTAAATATTAACACGCGCTTTTAATTATCATTCCGACTAGTAACATTTCATTACTATCACAACCAGGGCTGTATAATCTCAATCAATGAATGATGGTAACAAAATGTGTAATTCAATAAATAAACTACAATAATCCGAAGCACTAGCGTCAACTCGAAACAAATATCAAAGAGTTCTTGAATTACCGAAAGCCCAATTCGAGCTGACGCAGGTTCTTCTTTCCAAAAGACCAGCTCACACGAACTCACAGAGCGGTCAAAGTACTAATAAAATTAGGGTTTTTTATGACGTCACCTCGAGACGTGCATCCGAGAACATTACTCAGCAGGAGACATGACTAAATTTCTCAATAGCTGCAACCTGACTAGCTTCCACAGAGAGACAATGTTGATTTTAGAAAATATTTTACTGATACCTAAATAAGAAAGAAAAGATACTCAAAAACCAACTGGAATATTATTTTCTGCTTATTGAAGAGAATTCTTCTCAAATATTTCACTCGAACATCCTGCTTTGAGTAATGCGACTAACACGTATGTACTCAAGTCAATGCACTTAGCCGTTGACACAGCTGATTACAATCTAAAGTTCTTTTCACCTCATGCTAAGGTTTTCAAAAGCTTTGACACAGTTTCCTAGTACTAAACACACACAAATAAATAAAAAACGAAGTACACTAAAATTTGTGTTCTTATCGTCTTTTCCTCAAGGCAGCGTTCGAATCAACAGTCCAAAGAGGTGGGCACTTTCACAACAACAAACGTAACAGAGAAAATGGACTCGGCATTAAACAAAGAAAGATGGCCATCAATAATGCATGAACTGTTCACAGTTATCAAGCCTTACATTAGGGACCAAGATGGGTGCCATTTAAGAACAAAAAACTGATGCGATAAAGCAAGTTCTTCAGTGTTAACCAAGACCAGTGTAAAGCTAGAACAATTTTTACATTTTAAATTAGGTGGATATTACCATAACCGTTGACTACCCTCGATCACGTGTTTTAACTAATTCTATCTTAATCATAATACATAACATACGTGTTTAATACAAAACATATTAAAAACCGTATAAGTTTATAACGATCATATCAAGAGCGCACGCATACTTCACGAACTCTGTGAAGCGCAACGAGTTTTCGAATTAAAAATCATTCACACGTTAACAAATTTCATATTTTTCAACTTTCGGATTCCTAATTTGAAAATCAATTCCTCGTGATCAAAAACAACTCTTCGTTAAACAAAAATCAAAGTAAACAAGGAAATACAGACGAAAAAAATATTCTTAACTAGATGATCACACCTCGTGTTGCCATAGACCGATAGACAATTGACTAGACAGGCACAACAGCGTGAGACGACTGATAAACATCAGGTACTGTACGATAGCGAGGCAATCCTTCAGTGCCAGAGTGACACAGAAGAATAGACAGCCTAGAAGCTATGCCAGGTGTAGTGGTTCAGGATCGATGCTGGATGACCTTAACGTGATGTGAAGGCCATACTCCTATTTCAAAGGCATTCGTCGCGGGCTGTCTTGGCCAGTTAACTTTTCGTCAGTGTTGTAGTATTTCACTACTTGAGACTATCAAGCGAGAAGCCTAATGGTCTTATTCGATGGTAAATTATCTAGTTGTTCGAAAATAACTTTTGTGAATCGTTTACGATTTTCAAACACAAATTGTTCGTAGCTCAACAGTGCCACTCGGCAGGAAAGAAATCAGTTTTAACTATAAACTTCTTGAAACTCGAGACAGGCAAAAACAAATATGAACCCTGAATTCCTAGCGAATCGGGAAAATACTGGACCAATCTACAAGTTCATTAATTCAACACCACATCACAATTCACCGTCCGGCTCGGCTTGCTTTTAAAAAGCCACTTAAAATCTCATCACGGAAAGTTAGATTCTAAACGGCTATCAACGCAGATATCTGACAACAGCGCTTCCTTCTCTAGTTACTTGCTTTCTCGCGAACCTCGCAAATTGTCGATAAATTTAATGACCAGACAATCAAGAACTGTTCTAAGGAAGTTTGAAGCAAAGTCGCGCGCGTGTTCAAGTAGAGGGGGGCAGACGATGCCAAAGTCCACTCCAGAGATAGCGGGAGAGGCAACAAGTGCAGTACGCACACAGCATCAGACAGGCAGAAAGAGTTCACACAGACACGTGAGGTGATGCAGGACGTGTCACATTGCCGACACAGGAAATTCTCTTCTCCGACCCAAACTACAGGCAAAGCTCCTCACCGCGACGATTTCCATTGGAATGAGATCAAATTGGAATACAAATTTAGGCATCACGAAGTCTAATTCGACCATTTGCTTGAGGAAATTCATACTCAAAGGGATAATTCATCAGAATCTTATAGAAAATTCAAAAACCGAAATGATTGAACTCGCTTGTTTTCAATTGGAATAAACTGCACTCTAACTAAATCGTTACAATTAAGAGCGTTACCTATACACTCAGATTAATTGAATTTCATATTTTATGGTATTAAGTATAAAAGTCACCTTTCAGCTTCACGATGGGGTCCTTTTTTTTTAAGCGCAGATCTGAGCCATTCGGCTGAACCTAGCAGCGGCACCTTCAACCTTTTCCTTGTTCACATGAATACTCTTGAAATTCATGAAAATTCAACGATAACTAAAATAATGATGAATATATGGTAACCTTAAGTCCGTTATTAAGCAGAATTATGGCCGCTAATATTCCTTACCATCGTGTGAATGCATGAGGCATTCATTTAAAGCCTCATAATCACCCTCTGTACGTATCACGAAAATGCCTGAAACAATACAGTCTCTGACGTCAATTGCTCGCATATCGAATGACGCAAGAGCTGCTCCAATGACACAAAGCACACGAAAGAATGCACCTCCCTATCTAGAATAATGCAGCTAATCACGGTACTTACGTCGCAGTCGAGAAGGCATCCTAAAACTGTGGAAAACTTCCGCAAGTGTCTCGTCCTATGGCATTCCTACCAAATTATTTATCTTTTGCACTGGGAGTTGATGTTTTCATCATAATAACGAGAAGAAAACATCGTCAACAACACGTTCAATATCAGGAAATGGTCAAAATACAAAAAAAAAAAAAAANAAGAATTGTATACGTGAAAGGCTGGATGAGGTAGAGCGCATGTAAGACGTGCTTAGAACGGTAATCTACATTATCAGATTTTTAGTCACTTTAAGACTCTCTAGCTAGATGAAATACAATCTTTAAATAGTGAAAAGAAGAGACCATTTAGAATAGACTTAAAAAACGTGGAATCACTGCCATCGGAAGTTCAGAACGATGACAAAGAAAAGATAAAGAACAATCAGCAAAGAAGGCATGAAACTGGAAAAAGCGAAGTGGGCACGAAAGCCATACAGCTGAGTTAGCCTAACGGTGTCCTCCTGGGGACGCCTGTCCCCATAGCATAGGACGGGCAAACCTAACGCAATTGCCTGTGGCCTATCCTGTGCTCCCGGAGAGGATTAACATTGCGATACACTCGACTCGTGTCTTTATTTCTAAACATAACTTCAACGTTTTTCATAGGAACGAAATAGAAAAATAGTTCATCAACAGGAATTACACAGGTAAATCATGAATATTCAAACGGCAGGATTCTCAGGGGTTCAAATTTTTTAGCACTCGACAGTGTGTTTTGCTTATGAACTACATATGAACAAAGAACATTGAAGTGAACGTAAACAGCACGGCAGTGGATTCGTACGAAAAGATACTGCCAGTATGTGTTGAACTAATTTACAAATTTTAAAAAACTAGCGGTAAACAATAGATAAAACGCTTAGAAAAACAATACCGTTTTTTCGTATTATCAATGTTATTCTAATTATTATATTGATAATTTAAAGTTCCCTATCCACCTGAAATGTGACGCAAGAGAGCAAAGAAACGGACCATTTACTATGGACTCGCGAGACCTATGAATCAATATACACAATGCGGTCCAACACAAGATCCCTGAGCATAAAAATAAAAATATCAAAATGGAAATAAAATAAAAGACAAAGAACAGTTGCATAGCTAAGAAGGTGTGAAATAAAAGAAGCAAAGAAGGCACGAATGATAGAAGTCCTGCAGGCCTATCTTGAGCTGAGGTAACCTGACAACTGTTCCCCCAAGTGGACAACACCGGTTTTTTGCAACTTTTAACGACGTTCGCTAATGCGCATGCATAAACACTAGAATGTCCAAATTAACACTAATTCAAATGACTAAATGCGAATTTCAAAATTGTCATAACGTCCTACCACTGTTTTCACTGTGAATTAGCATGGTAATGAAACATTCTACACAATCTAGAATCAACTGAGTTATAGCTGGTTACCGCAATTTGAAATTTCAGAACGCGTCACTTGACCCATACGTCCTTCTAATGTTAAAACGAAGCTTCTAGACGTGGACCGAAGGAAAAGAGTTACCTGATGCACAGACGACGAGTCCTGCAGCCAGCACCTGTACATCTCCTCGACGTAGGCAGAAGACGAGCCATTCAGGAACGGCTCTGAGGCTAGGGCCGTGTTGGCGGGCGGCGGGGGCGGCGCAGAAGATTTCAGTCGCGCTGCGAGAGGAAAAACTCCAGTCAAACCCTTCAGTGATCGAAAGGACATTGGTGAATGTCTCGTATCATAAGGATGCTGCTAGTTTTTGTAGAAAGAGATATGTAGCCTTTTCTTATATACCCATAAGGCAGCGAATAGTTTCTTCGTACCATTAATGCTACATAAAACCTTATCACAAAATAATTTGGTAGTAGCAGGATTAAGTAAGACATAATCCATTAGCTTAATATTAGCTCGTCATTGTAAAATGTGAAAACAGGCGACAAGCTTAATGAACCCGGGTAACGGTCACTGACTGTCTAGATGCCCGGGGGTGCATTCACACGATCAGTGTAATCGGACACTGAGCGGGTGACTGCAACAACCACGGCCACCAGAATTGTCGGGATGAACTATTTAATTGTTAATCAGTATAATTCGTTTGACATCGTAAAGGGCAAGAACAGTTAACGTGCTCACAGGAGTAACGACAAAGCTGAAAAATTAGAAGATGTAGACATCTTAAGACGAACTTCAATCAAAATTAATAATACGACATGACAAATGTAAATGTATCAAAAACGTGAACCAGGAGGGGTATCGTTCAATTCAAGGCCACTAACGCAATCACGCCAAATAATAGGATTGAGGACCTCTTTAGCTCACCATAAGATCACATCCAGTTCCACAGATATTTCCGTTCACTCTCCTTTAATAGATTTTCACGCAAGATCAAAGAAACATTTATTTTTTGAAAGATGCTCCACATCCGATTGCGTATAATTTAACTTGCATTACGAACTACCATCGAATAATTTTTTTACTCATTTATGCAAATTCGATTGAGTGTTTTTATTTAAAAAATTAAGCAAAAATGCCTGAGTTCGCCAACATAATCTGAAACAAATTCCACCAGGGACCAAGGAAGAGGTCGGCGGATCCTGCCCGCCATCCTGCGTTCACGACCGACTAACAACCTAATAAACATTGGAGCTTTTTACAAAGAAAAAATAAAGAACACCTAAACCAGTTCAATTGAAATGGAAAACAGGGCCTGCAAAAAATTCCCATGGCTGCGTGTATCCAGAAACTGAACCACAATGCCATTTGGGGGCAGCAAAGGCACAGCACACACCTCCCTATTCGAAGCCGTCATTGGAGGACGGCGGAGGCTGCGAGCACAGTGATTGGTCAGTCAAGGACACGAGTGGTGCAACGGTTGTTGCGACACCGCAAGTCGCAGGAAAAAGTTGGCGGGTTGGAGGGCGTTTAACAAGTGCTGCCATGAGCACCAACACATGGTGATCAAATACGAAAGAAGTAGGAAGAATAAAGTCAAATTCAAAAGTGGTTGTGTTGTGGGTAACCCTTGGGCAATGAAGAAGAAGTGCGTTGCGTCGCAGGCAGTTTAGTGGCAATCACCTTTCTTAGGCGTACGGGAACACGAATAAAATGGAAATAAATAAAACGAAAAAATACGAATGCGCAAAGCGACACGAGAATTCACGTGAACTCCGCAGTTTCATACAAGCGCCAGAGGTAATGAATTTAACGCGTCAGCCACTTGAAAATTAAACAAACATTGTTTTTTCAAACGTATTAAATAGGTGTGGCAAGGCCATCGAATGCGACAGTAAGCAAGCAACACGATCAAACGGCTAACCGGCAGGTGCTTCGTCTCATCGTACTTTACACACAATTCCCTTACGAAGTAGATATACAATTACCATACATACATTAGCCTGCAAAATCGAGACAATGTGTTAAATGAATAAACAGGTTTAACTGCAATAATCAAACCACGGTTGATTTAGACAAAAAATGTGACTGCCATTGGCTAACTTGAATTTTGATTCTTAGAACTTGTCACGCACACAACCTAGGAGAGCGGCCATCACTCAATGGACCTTCTGAGAAGTTAAGAAAACATCACGTGTGGGCAGAGACACCTGAACCTACAGACTTGTTGAGCTGCTGAGCCTGTCAGATACACTGACCGGCCCACTACAGATGATACACTGAAAATTTAGGAACCAAAATCTAGAAGTTAGTGTTTTAAAAATGTGAAAAGATTTTTTTGACTGGGTTAATTATTATATTAATCAATAAAATGGCCAGAAAACGTATCTGTACTAGACAGTATCTCATTTGCTTGCAATAATACATATACTTGCTCTACAATAACTGAAAATGGGAAACATTTCGACTAAAAATACAAAATATTTCTTCTTTAAAATGATTAGGTACTTCTTGTGTCTACAGGATTGTTGTCAAATACATTCTGAAGTAGAAATTGCAAGTTTATGATTCCTGATATAAAAAGAAATGTTTATCTGAGCTTGACGAAAAGAAATAAAGACAGCATCAGTCAGTCTAGGAGTCCATGAAGCGCTTGTCAAGCCATGAGAGATTTAAAAATCTGTTCAAATGCCAAACAATACACATGAAATAAAATAAATATGAAAACTGTCACACAGGAACTAACACATCAGAAAACAATATTGCCACAAAAAATAAGAATGATCATGGGCTAAAATTACACCAAAATATAGAACTATAAAGTGATCATGAAAAAGGGGTATATAATGAGCATCAGGAAGTTAGTAGAATATTACCCACAAAGCCACTAGAATTAAGGACAAATACTTATTACCACAAAGCCACTAGAATTAAGGACAAATACTTTTGGGATCAGAATAAAAAATTTATCACCTTAATTAATGGCGAATTACAAGTACAAAATTTTAAGAAATTAAGGACAAGCAAGTGCATAGCCAACAAACATTGGATAAAATTTGCTAGAATTTGCCAAAATAGCAAGCTGCACTCATGAATTTCTGAGCCCACTAAAATCAATAGGTACTTGTACACCTATGACAATTAGTAATGATGACAACACAAAAATTAAACACGTGAAGTAGAAGCTACAGATCTTGCTCCAAGAGAGTATTTTTACGAATTGATGGGGTTCACTGGGGTTTCACTTTTCCTAGGACAAGGGGCTCACTCTCACTCACCTTTCTGTATCAAACCCAAGGGAAAAAGGGATTTATAGCTTAGGACTTCAGGCCTACAGAATTAACTATTGGCTTTGGTGTATCTGGTTTTATAAGCTATATTAAAAAAAAATCTTTTCAAGAAGAAAATTATCAAGTGTTGAACTAGGCCTTCCTTACCACCAGGGACATGTGACTGCAGAAGGGCTGGGGAGTTGGCGGTGATGGAAAAGGCTGCTGCGGGTGGCAGCCGGGCCAGCAGGTGCGACACAGAGCGTGCCCGGTTCATTGCAGCTTATTATTTGACACAGGAATCACTAAAATTTTCTATAATTGTTACTTTTGTAAAATGAATTGCTTTACAAGCACTGGAGTTTAAATTAATTTTGAGCTTGGCTTGATTTAATGTTAAAAATTTCAAATCACTTGCTAAGTGGATGCAATTTTCATAAATAATTTCTTGATTTTCAGCTAGTTTGGCTTAACAGTTTACTCAGAATCCTGCATCAGCTGCAGATCTTCAAGTATGACCTGTGAAATGAAAAATTATTAGTACAACTAGTTATTTAGAAACAGCTATCTTACATGAGCTCCTGTTCAATAGTTTGCTTCTGTTAATACTAAAAATAAAAAAATGTCAACATTAATTTCATGTAAACATTCTAGTTTAAATGGTATAAGCATACAGAATGATAGATTACTAAACTATGGCCAGATCTTTATTTCTTCATCATTAGATGAATATTTGAGTCAAAATTACTTATTTGCTTTCAATTTTTAAGGTCATAATAAATTTAGAATGCACAATGCAGTGAAAATACCGTCTTGAATGGATTTTCAAAAACTAGAATTCAGAATCACATGGGAGTTGGCAACATTTTATGACTCACATGTTGAACTCAAAGAACCTACAGAGCTGATATGATTGACCAATATATCTTTATCATTTTAGTTCTTGCCTAATTGACTCTTATCAATCACATGCCAATAATAATACAGTAGTATAGCTTATACTAGATCAAAGATAACCTATCAGACTAATAATCAGCTGAATTTAATTTCATCCTAATTGTAGCAGTACAGTATTGCAATTCAATACAAGCTTTTTTACTTCCCAAAGTAAATCCCTGCTCTAAATTTGCTTATCAAAAAAATTGAAATATATACAACATAAGCTAATGCTATAATAGGGCAGCATAAATAGATAACAGATGCCTAAGTTCATGTTCAACGGTAAAATAAATTGAGTTGAAGCAATAAGATTTTAATCATATACTGTTTAGGAAAAAATACTCCAAATAACGAAATTGGAGAGCAACAAAAAAGTTCAGCATTAGAGACGAAAGAATTGAAAACCACGTCTACGGTGAGAAATTGTAGGAAAAATTTATTCAACAGCAAAAAAGTGCGTATAGTTACCCTTTAAACACAGTGAAACAATTAAGTGATTTGATTACACGCCCTGAAATCTGAAGATAACAGGTATGCATCAGTCTACCTGCCAAAACAGGAGAGGCAAGTGCATGTTCTTTCACTGGCATGACCTCACACACACCATCCCTTACAGGAACATAAAAAATACAATAACCAAAAGTAACACAACGCAAAGGACCGTCAACCGCGCCTGCTTTCGTGAAAATAAGAGCTTTGAGAACTTGTGGACGGCGCTGCACTCAAGTGCACACACGGACTCCAGGGTCACGCCGTGCAAGAGGTTTGCAATAAGCCATCACTTCTATGATTAACAAGCCTATCAACTAACTGTGTAATTAAACAGCAGTGCCATCACTGAGTGTGAACAAAAATATTCGTACCTAAAGACACGAAACAAAACATAAAATTAATACAAATGCAGAGAGATACCTACACCACACACACGCCAACGGAGCTCGCCAGTCACTAGTCCGCAGTCCGTCGGTCCGTCCCTTAGAGAGCTTTGCTGTAGAGCAATCTTACAGATGCCAAATACTAAATTTCGAACAACCATTCTTTGTGCATGATGAATGTAAACATAACACGCGTTGATTGAAAAATCATCACAAACCGCTGAAAAGAAAGTAAAACGGTGACAAGTCGTTCAGGAATAATTTGAAGTACTTTCAAGATTACCAATATTGAGCTACCTGACAACTCCTCAACTTCCGCTGAACGTCAGAAAAATAATATCTAACGATTGTCTCTATTGAAGGAATGTTGTTACATTTTTTAACATTGTCAATACAGTTCAAATGTAAGGTTAAAATATCAGAGAAGCTTTAACCCGCTTTAACTTACGCTGAAATTAATAAATGAAAGGTTTGGGTGAACTACAACGTAACTTGCAGACGACACGCATCTCCCTCACGTGGTGGCAGCAGCGGATAACTTTTTGCCGCCAAGGAATTCTATAGGAAAAATGCTTTAAAAACCCACCATATGTAACCACATAATTAATATTGGTCTCCTCACTTTTATAAACTATCCTGACGAAGGGAGTAGTTCAGTAAAATTCTCTCAAAATGTTCAAAAATAGGCAGCTTGTTTACTGTGAATTAATTATACTAACCCTTGAAGCAATTGTTATACAAGTCTCATGCTGGATTACTCGAATCAGGTTCAACTCTTTATCATTTTACGGTCTATCTTAAGTACAATGAAATCAAGGTTGCGATGGGTCATCTTTCCACTGTAATTATTTCAATTTTGAGAGGTATGCACAAAAATCGTTCGATGATATTAGTTAATATTTACCTCTCGGCGTTATTAAGCAACAAATTAAGATTCACAATTAAAAGTTTCAACGCGACTTCCACACATAATTTTGGCAATATAACCGATTACAATTCAAAGTTTCAATGCGACCGCCATATTCTCATTTCAAAGCAGTGGTCTTACTGTTTGAAATCTATATTGTACCAAGCTGTGACTGATTTCAGAAAAAGAGATTTTTTTCTCGTTCTAATTTTTCAGAACGCTAGTTGAGCACAAAGCGCTAAGAAAGAACTTAAAAAGCATAATTTTACAAAACTAACGAGAAAACGGGGCGTAAATTTGATGACGTGTGGCATCAACAAAAATACATGTAATTAACTACCAAATAAACGTATACGTGATCGCTCCTAAGACGGTTCGCACGCTCGAGGAGATTAGAACGATATGCTCGAATTTTAATTCGCATTTCCTTCCGCCGGCTCGTGTAGTATAAAATTATAAAAATACCAGTAGAGTAAGGTGAAAATATCCATCAAATAACAGGAAACTCAGAATCGTGAATGTATACAACTTTAACGTCATTGATGAAATGTAAAAACTACAATCAGAATGAAAGAACATGCACATAGTTTATGATCATTCGGTCAAAAATATTCAATACAGTACGTATTGAATCAATAGGTCCTCTTGGTTCAAAAAAGCTGTCACCAGTTTCAGAAAATTAAAGTTGAAGTATTTTAACGTTTGAACGGCGGTAGTGCCGTAAGAAAAGTTTAAACAAGAGATCGAGATGATTCTTGAAACTTTTCATTAGCGATGGACACGAAAATTAAGAAATATAAAGTTACAGTCCATGAATATACAACTCTCGGTCATTGGTAACGTACTGAAAAGTTTAGAATGCACTCAAAATCCGAAATGTATAAGAATATGTAAATATGAACATGATTGCATAGCTCAAACAAACGTCACAACCTACATTGAAAAGGAGAAAGGATTATTTTATTCGCAGCAATAAAACATTGAACGATTTAACTTTAAATAAGAAGTATTCATAGGGCAATATACATTTGCGGAGGTAAGCTTCAGATTGATTTAAAAACACTAGAACATCCGATTCCAGAGCGCATCGGTGGTTCAGTGGTAGAATTCTCGCCTGCCACGCGGGAGGCCCGGGTTCAATTCCCGGCCGATGCAACACTTTTGCTTTAGAATAGACCTTTTAATGCAAAGAAAAACCATTTAGACAATTAATGTGACCCGTTCTACAACGGTACTTAATCTCTTCCGCTGATAAGCCGTAAGTCATGTGTCATCAATCATCTGAAGTTCCAATGGTGAGCATGAAAACAGCTGCAATTTACACACAAAATCGAACAATTGATGAAACTTCCATTGCGCTACAACAGATTAATACAAAAGCAAAGAACATTATTTACGACCAAACTTTGTAAAAGGGGAAAACATCATTATTGCTCAACAGATAATACACTCAAGAGGGTTATATCAGAAACATAAATATTTACAATACGTCAGACACTTAACGTACACCTGCACAACACATCGCCCTTATTCTTAGATACAAATGATGGAATAAAACATTTCCTCATTCTTATATTCACATTTACAGATTGTCGTCACTCAATGAGAAAGGTCACCAAAGTAGAGCTCGGTTAAATTTCAAAGTATCTACACAAGTGCGCAAAAAATTCTAAGATTCAATTCTATTTAAAATCAAGAATCAGTTTCAACCTCCTCAAATCCTAAAACAACACAAAAGAGGGGCGGGGCTAGGTCACGTGAAGCAAGTACAGATCTAGATCTAGGCAGGTGCAAATCTAGATCTAGGCAGGTGCAGATCTAGATCTAGGCAGGTGCAGATCTAGATCAGGCACTAGGTAGACCCGGGCAGCCGTCTAATCATTTTAGCTCATCGGCGGTGGTGCCAAATGGCCAACTCGAATGATAACAGACGTGTTCAATAACATAAACTTCATTAACATCAGTATAAGTTCAAAAACGAAACGGTTATGTGATAACGTAACAACATAAAAATGTATGCTATTAATATCCAAGTTTTAAGGCATCTCGTTTTACCACCAGACGAAATACCAAGGTGGAACTGGTATAGGATCAGACACGTGCTTGATCGCCAACACAATACCAGATTCATAACCAACAAATACGTTAATTTAATTCAGAAATAATAGCGTCACGAGTCACCAGCTGCAGAAACAGAATTTGTCTTCATCCACGTAAAATCTAAAACAAGGGGTGGAATTACTCTTGCGTAACATCAAACTGTGCTAGCATGTTACACTAGCAAACTCTGCTTTACTTCCTCAATAATAAATGAAATCTGAATAATTCTGTTAGTTTTTCCTTCACTGTCTAGCTTTCCAGTATTTACAAAATACATTTTTTTCTTAGCTCACGTTCCTTCTGTATTTTTTGCCTTCATCTCCCATATCAAAATCTCTTCATCATGTGCTGCCATATTTTTACCGCCTTGTTTTATTCCTTCTCTGCTTTAGCTTAGAATGTTTTGACGATTATAATTCTATGGCAATGAACTTTCAGCTAATAAATTAGAAATCACAGTTTGAAGCCTCAAAAAGATTTGCATTTCTGATTACAGCATTGTATTCTTACATATTGAAATAAGCTATTCATCATACCACGTGCGTCACTTATTTTGGCATTAACAATCTGTTCTTTCTTTTTAACAGCATGAGTTAGAACAGTGAAATAGTGAAACAAAGCACCGTTAATGTTTTCCAAGAACTAGTGGATCCAAATTGTGAATTTCTCTGTATTACAACTTCATTTAAAATTGGATGTGTTATACTCCATAGAATTGGTAACATGCTAAAACTTTCGTTACCATTTTACAATCTATCTTTCAACTGTAATTTTTGAATTTTTCAGACGGAGGTCATCAGTTAATAACATGACTTTCGATGCTCATCACTACTTCACACTGCACAATCAGTCAGCGAATTAAAAAATTCTCATTAATAGTTTCATTGTGAGTCTCACATTTTATTTTCCTGTTGCTTGAAACCCCATCTTTTACTTTTTTATTTGGCCGATTTATTTATTTTCCATTTTTTCTTCAGCTCTCGTCTACGTTTTTGTCGATTTGCTGCTTCTAAATCATGTGTTCAACAATTTAAATGATTTATTAAATTGGAACGGTTTTCATCAAGTGGTTTCATTTGATGAGAAAAACTGTTGCTATTGTAGTCGACACCCGTGCCATGAATACGGATGTTAACTCAAATTTACTGTTTATTAAACTGTCAAATTTACTGTTAAATACGTCGTGACTTCACTTTTATCTAATTATTCAACACTTTGACTGTGATTCTCCGCGCAGGAAATATTTCATGTCGACAACAATTATTGCTGTGAGTTTAAAATTGAACAATTTTGATGTCTAAAATTTGGTTATCCTATTCATTTTCCGCCTGATCCAAACAAGCTCATCGAGCATTAAACGCAAGTTTCAAGTAACCTTAAAAATTTGTATTCATACATGTTAGTGCTTTCGTTACGTTAGGTTAGATAATTGCGAGTACCATGTATGGCAAACGTCGCAGTCGAAGTGTTAAAAAGAACGTGACAAGGAGGAAGTAAGGCAAGAAAAGAATACAGGGCCTATTGATACAGGGAAACGGCGGAAGTATCTCCCACTTTTGAAAGTGTTCCAAACGTACATGAGTGGTCAGAGTCATTTGGATGATTTAATTTTTAAAACCTAATAATACTCATTTTACGACTTTTTCGGCCAGAGGCTACTTAGCTGTCGCTCCAGCATTTTTGCCAGAAGTACGTATAACTCGTTCAACTTTTCCCTTCAAGTGTAGTTCTTTTTCTGTTTCCTGGTATAGCTAGCTTTCAATTCACAGTTCATTTTCAGTTTCCATAACAATTTCTCTGTGCTGTTCAAAGTAGAACGAATAGCTCGGGAATCCGACCTATCGTCCGAAGATTGCGAAGTGTCTAGATGCGCTGAAGGACAATCCCCTGTAGCGCATATCACTGAGGGGTATAAAGCCTAAAGAAAAACAACTTCATACATGAACATCTAGTAAATAGGGAATTTCGGTGATACCTAGTTTTACTATTCATCAATCCCATTTTAAAATTTGGGTTATTCCTGTCACACCCAGTTCATAAATACTAGCGCGCCTGTGGCTTCTATGCCCTCAAAAAAGGAAAAAATGATGACTCTTTTATTGTCTCGATTTCTGGTATCAACAAGATAGGCTCCTCTCAAACATACACACAGAAATATTACAGACATACACATACACAATCACATATGTCCGTACACAGACACCAGACAGTGTAGAGCATAATAGCAAAGAATGTACTTATTCAGTGTGTGAGCGAATATTACTATTTAACACGTTCGCCGCCACTAGACGCACATGTGCGTCAAGTGCTTTATGATAGTTTCAGCTCAACTGCTATATAACTACGTTTAAATTGAGGAACTAACTTAATCAACGACCCTAACATTCATGGTGGCAGCGAACATGTTAAACAAGGACCAACTCGCTGAATACCAACTTCGACTTTACATATTTCGAAACTAAACAAATAGCTTCTGCCCAGTAAAAGACAAGTTTTTTCCCTAAATATTCACAAAAAATTCAAAATCAATACATGCAAGTGAGCTATATATATACACACATATCGAGCGCAAACAAAAGAATAAATTCGAAAAAGAGCACAAAGATATCAGGTTGCAGAGGCAGCTAAAAAAATCATTTAAAATAATTGCATCAACACCCTACAGGCACGTCAGGATGGCCGAGCGGTCTAAGGCGCTGCGTTCAGGTCGCAGTCTGGTTCTCCAGGCGTGGGTTCGAATCCCACTCCTGACAAACGTTTTACGAAATTGATGTTTGATTCATTACTTCAAATACAGGAAACACTCAGAACCGATACATTGGCTAAGGTATTGTCAGAAAACCGCCCCCCGGTACCGCCTTTTACATTGCAGCTCAACGTAAACGGGTCACCAGCTCTGTATGAAGACTGATGTCTGTTCAGTACTTGCATAGAATCTAAACATTGGTTAAAGCTCCAAAAAACGGTTGATGAACATAGTTAACAACTGGAGCTCGAAAAACAAAAAGTGACTAATTTCTTGTCCGGGTAGCTTAATTAAGGGTTGAAAATGTTCGGACTGACTTTACTCATGTTAAAAGCATGACGCTAATTCTTGAGTGTTAGTAATTTCAAGTCCGAAGGGTACAAGATGCATGTTCGACTGGAAGTGATTCGGCTAAGTGAATACTTAATAAATTACTTGATGAACCCTCAGTCTTTGGATGTGAAATAAAATGCAATAAAAGTACATTGTGATACAGTGGGGAGGACCATAGCGACGAATTATTTGTGCCGTTGTAGAATCTTGGATTACTCCAGTAGAATTTTTTTACCATTTTAAGATTCTTCTCAGTTTTAATAGAGAAAATTTAAATGAACTATCTGCATCAGCAGCTAACAGTTGTATGGTAATTGAAGTTACTGAATTGTGCAACTGTTATATTCAGGCAGGCGTGGTACTATGAATGGGGCTGTTCGAGTTTTAATAGAAGATCGTTGCCAATATATGGAGTTTGCCTGGCATTTAACTGATAATGTGCATCTACACTTGTGAGTTAATATCTGAATGACACTTCTTTTAGCCAAACAGAAACAACCCCAGATCGGGAGTTACCTCCAAATTTTACAGTTGGAATATTGTTTTTCGTAAGTATTCAGTACCTCGTTTTCTCTATCTCTAAACTTTCAGTACTGCATTCCTGTCAAACAATTTTATTATCGTCCCACCTGACCAAAGTACATTATTCCAAAACCTTGCATGCTTATTCACCAATTCTTTTACAAAATTCAGTCCACCAGAAGTGGAGTTCTTGAGATCCAAAGGTGTCGTGACGACGAAGTGATCGACTAATTGTGTCCTTACTATATTCAACTCCTGTTCCTTCAAAATCTTACTGGAGTTCATCAAGAGTAACTTAGGATGAATTACCGACCTTTCTAGTTAATAATCCTTGTGTACGTTCAGTTATTTTACGAGGACGACCACATCTTGCCAGAAGCGTAGAATTGTGAGACTTCCAGTGACGAATTACCGTGTCAACTGAAGTCAATGGAACTATTAACTTTAACTTTAGATATTTTTCTATGACCAAATTCATTTTCATAGACTTAAGATACATTTTCGGAGACCTCGATCAACCTGTTTCTGCTTCTCCATAGCTTGAATGTTTACACAGTGCTTATCAGGTGAAGAATGATGCAATATTTATACTCGGGCCTACATTAGGTGCCTAGTGCGTTATCCAGAACACTCTAGAAATTTAAAAACATTCTCCTACTGTTACGTTGCACAATATTCATGTAAAAATGCGAAATGTGAGGTAAACTTTTACGTTCCTAATTTGGATATTTTTTGTATCAAATAACTTAATCGTTATATTTCATTTTTATGATTGTTTTCATTGTTGTCTGGATACATTTTTTACGAGGAGTAAAAGTTTCATTTACCCCCGATTTGATTATAAATATATAAAATGACATTTTTCAAGGTTGTGTTGTAAACCTTTGCAAGACACTTTGCATGTGGATTACTGATCGAAGTTGATTGAGATCCTCACCTCAGCTACACTATGATTGAGATTAAACGTGTATATTTCACCTTTCTTAACAAGAAGAAACAGTTGTTATGCAAATATATTCATCAGTTTTCTCAACTGCACTCGAGTTAAGCCTAAGAAACCCCGAAAATCGGGCTCAGCTCCCAAGCGTTTGGACGAGTTCCTTACTGTCGCTTATTACGTTAAAAACTAACACTTTTACAACTCAGCTGTGTTTCACACGTGCATTGCTAACCTTCCATTAGGTTGAATCGTCCTGTTATTGACCAGAAGTCATGGTGTGAATTTTAANTTCATTTTCCGAAAACATATCTTCCGAAATTTTTATACATTCAGACACACGTTCATGTTTCTATACATCGTAAGCTTGAAAAGTTGAAAACATAACTGCCGTAACGTTTATGACAACGTCGTCGAGAATGCATCGTCTTTAGTGTGCACATTAAATAAATACTGAATTCATTAATCGGGCATTTTCTCGAATCATGAACCGAATTCATCTTTGTTTTGATACATCACCCCAAGATTAAGTAAACATTCACCCACCCACATTACCATATTCAAGAAAGGCTCCTTTATGAAGACGAACATACATCACTAGAAAATTTCCTAGTACACTTACAGGACAAAAACGTTCGCCGTCTAGGAAGACAAGTTAGATACGTCGAGGTGTTGGCCACGAATTGGTGCACAAACAGGTTCACATGGAAAGTTCCTTGCCTCATGATGGATACGAACCTTCTTGTACAGTACTGAAGCGCCTTTACCTTTAGATTTTAATTATTACCTACTACAACATTGAAACCAAATTTGATATTTTACTGGAAATGTTGCGCTCAATGAATAGAGTGTAAATATTTACTCTAGGTAGAATGTGAGGAACTAAAATAGCTAAAGTACTCCATTTAATTTTACTTACCTATTTAAACGGGGGCACTTTATATGCTCAAAAAACTATTCAAATTTCCAGGCTCAAGGTTTTTCACAATAGCTTATTAAGAAACTGTTTCACGTAACTATATTCTATAGTTGAATTCACTGAGATAAGACAAAATACATGGAGAAATTGAATATCTAATGTAAAAATATGCCAAATTTCCCAAGAAGTATAGTATTTAAATTCAAACTGAACAGTGAGTAATCCTACCCATAGTCAGCAAAATCCATAGTCATTTACAAAGGTCCTAAGACATGCCTACTATTAGCACTAAATTCTTAAATGCGTACGCACTACAAACCCATGATGCCCCCCAGCTCCGTAGGGGGCATTTTTGCGATCGGGCGTTGTGGGCGACCAGATGTCTATGATGAATGTAACTTGGCGCTCGCCGCTCCGCTATATACCAGGCAACCACACCACTTTACTCGACACAGGCTGTGCATCTTACCGCTATATACCAGCTCCACCCACACCACTTTACTAGACACAGGTTGTGCATCTTACCGCTATATACCAGCTCCACCCACACCACTTTACTAGACACAGGCTGTGCATCTTAATTAAAGGGCGTCTAACTGCTTCAAAAGTAGCCTCTGGGAGCTGTCCTCCCGTTGATCGCATCCGTGTTGTTCGTTGAATCAACGCTTCTGTGACGACGCAGAGGGCGGCCGCTAATTGGCTCCGGGACTACAATATTTCTGCGGGTTGGTGAGGAGGACGCATTTTCCTAAAAGTAATAACTTAGAAATTACTCCTTTAACCAATGCTTCTTGCTCAAGCTTACGAACAACGATGTATGTGAAGAACTTCTGCAAGTAGTTAACGTTCATCTTTAGCCAATATAAATTTAAATCTCTCCAATCGTAACTTATAACTATAACTTAGATATCCTACCTTGGTGTAATTTTCGAGAGAACGTGGCTGTGCGTGAGTCGGAATAAACTAACACAATAACTTTAAAGTCGTAATAAACTAACACAACAACTTTAAAGTCACAATAAACTAACACAACAACTTTAAAGTCGTAATAAACTAACACAATAACTTTAAAGTCGTAATAAACTAACAATAACTTTAAAGTCACAATAACTAACACAGAGCGCAACGGCCGGCACACTCGATGGGCTGCCACGGTTCCTCCGGTCTACATCGGCTGGACTAGGAGCTGCAGACATGCAGCTATTTCCCATGCGTTAGAAGTCTTCATATTCATATAAAAAATGCAATAATTTGCCAGTATAATTATTCCTTCGACGTGTTTTTCTCCTACCTTTTTATTGTTCCGAGAACACGGAAAAGATATTTGCATTTGCTTTTCTAGAATGTACGACCCATAACGGGTCTTTTCAAGATCATAGCATTATTCTACAAAAAAAACGGTTAATTGGATCAAACCAAACTTTGGAATGAAATAGAACGGCTCATTCTCATAATGCTAGAAACTCACCTCCTTCGTATCCTCTTCTCAGTTCTGTGGACGCCTGCATCCAGCCCCCCAGCGTGCACCACCGCAGCTCAGCACAGCGCACCTCCAGATTTCGAACACTGCACACCAGAAATGTATCGCCAATATTTGTATATACCTTGTTGCAAATGTGCGACTATTTACCAGTAGGTTATAAAATGAAATGTCTTGTTTGCTTTTCACTTCCCAAAATTTCCTATCTTTTAATACATTTTTTAAAATACGTAAACTCTTAGTGAATGAAAAACATTGAATTAAGTTCATGAGTTTATGTAGAAGCGAGTACTATTTTATAAATTTGGTAAGAAACTTTTCTAAGACAAAAAAGAGGCCAACATATTACTTATATATACGAAAACATAAATTCATATGAATAAACAAACTCATCCCTTAACTATCAAGTAAGATATTTTGATATTGGGGACACGGCTGATCTTGCATTATTCTTTCTTTCCAATAAGGGTTCGATTATGAGCTCTAAACTATACATAATTCAATTCATCACCGAGGGCCAAAGTGTTCTTTCAATAGATAAAATATCTTAGGGATATCAAACAATCAGGGCTATATTTAGCAAAGCATAACGTTACTCTCGGCAAGTTGTGTTAACTTATTGGTACAAAAGATATTGTTAACTGAATTTAATTTGCAACCAAAACTCTTGGAGCTACCTTAGCAGACAGAAATATTGAACAAATGTAATTGTAACACACGGGCATACAAGTTGTGTAAGAAAAATTCCAGAACTGGTGTCACAAAAAATTATTTCGAATCCCAACTAAAAACTACAAGTTTTCCCCTTCGAAGTAATCACCCTGGACTTGAACCCCCATCCTTCACCACCACGCTCGCATGCACACCCGGAAACATTCTTCCGGGATCCTCCAGAACTCAATCGTCATAGCCTTCTTCAGGTCGTCCATGTCTTTAAAATGGTGTCTCCATGGCACTCTGTATGTTCAAATCTTCACTGACAATCTTCCAGAGAATGCCCAGCTCATTTGCGATCAGTCAACCGAATATCGCTAAGTAAAAAGCCTAAAGCGCTCAGCGCTGGCTTCAAGTCCTAGACGTTGAAAGCCTAACGTTCCAGGGATCGTTTCCCACGTCTTTGCATCCCTTGTTAGACATCATTAGACACCACTCCAAAACACAGGCATTGTCTCACTTTGGTATCCTGGCTACAACACACTTCCAGCGCTTCTAACAAATTTTCCCTAACCGGACCAGAAACTTCAAGTATGCTGGTGATCATTTAGTTGATGATCTCAATAAGAAAAAGTACAAGAAAGCATGTGGAAAAGAGTTCAATAGCTGTTGAGAGCTGAGTTTACAGTTATATATTCCAGAGCGATCACACAGTTTGGATCCAAAATAAATATTTTCTGACAACAGTCTCAGAATTTTTCTGACACCTTTCAATGGAATACCACGTAAAAAGTATAAATATTAAAACTATGGCTAAATGAAACGCATAATGAACTGTTACTACCTGTCTAGGAATATTTTAGCTAGCATTCTATGGGAAGACATTTGGCTGAAAGATTCTACACTTTTGATAATAAAATTCATGAATAAAATTAAAAACATTTCAAGTGAACAGAAGTAAATAATAATGGCCAAAATTATTCTGAGAGGAGTTCTTATTTTTATTTTAAGACAGCAAATAAAAGTTCCGTGTTGAAACATTTTTGCATGGAAAACTCTAAAATATCATTCAGTAGATGAAAACATTCTAAAATTGTAATACATCCACTAACACTTTGTAAAAAAAATTTCAAATAATTTTTTCCCAGTTAGATTTAGAATTAAAGTCTTACTGAGTGAATGTTAATCACACATTTTTAACATTAAAATTCACTATATTTTTCTCAACTGCAAAATAGTAAAACCATACAATATTTGACATTCAATATTCTATCTGTAGAGATCAGCTCAGGTATCAGAAATGAACACTTTGGTTTACCAATTACACAGAGAGGAGGCTACTTTAATTAAAAAATGACAAAAAAAATTGTGAGCATGTTTTTTCTCTTTATCTAACTTCAACTTTATTTTTTGCTATCTTGAGTTGAGCAATATTTTTTTTCACCCATAGAGGTTCACAATGTCTGGGTAAAACATATTTGCCAAAAATCTTTTCATAGAAGCAGAGACTGATCAAGAACATTTCAACATCATGAAACTCATCAGCATCCTTCAGCAGGGAAAAATTACTTTTCTATTTCTAACATAAATCTAAATACAAAGTACATACCTCTATTCCAAATAACTGAATTCTCATTGTTCTAATCTTGAACAAGAGCACAATGTTTTTCAAGTTCAGATACCAAGTTTAACATTAAAAAGTGTGATAATATTAGATCAATGTAACACTTGTGCAATACTGAAAAAGGTTCATCAGTTGAATTATAGTACAGAGGGTCACATCTAATTTAATGAAAAGTATTAAACTGGTTGATCTGACAAAGGTCATTGCTTTACATCATATAATAAAAAATTGCCATATAAAACATATTATCCAGGCTTCATTTCATATTTAGCTCTAATGCTAAACTTACCTGGCATGAAAATGGCAAGTGAACTTACCAAAGTCTACCACTCACAGCATTTAGAACATGACAATAAGGAATGTAATGGTTTTCAGACTAGACAATATTTTTCCCTTTTGTTTCAGATTTAGAATTATCATTAACGGTATTAACAGTTTCAATTATCTACAGAAATATTGTACTTAAATTTTCCCTCCAAATGCATGAAAAAGTGCTCCACAAATAATTTCTATTATACTTGTACCCAAGATTAGCCATTACTGTCACAAAGAATTCTCCAGCTCAGGACAATTCCACTAATTCATGGTGTTTACTATCATCTTTACATTAATCTTTATAATACTAATTATCCTTGCTTCTAAACATATGAAATCATATCCCAACAGCAATTTAATTTTCATGCAAGGATACACATAGTTTGCACCTAGCTGTCTGATAACTAAATCCAACTTCTTCAACAACATGGTCCTGTACAACTAACAAATAATATTCAATTTTTAATTTACAACTAATGCATGAAAAACTGGTACATTGCCATAGCTTACCATATAAAAAAATCAACTCGGAATTTAAGAGTCTCAGTACATATGCTTAAGGATACTTCCTATGAAAGTCTCTAGATTTTTATAGTAGAAACAATTAGTCAGAGTACATTTCAGAATAACAGATAAATAAATCTTTATAAAATTTTTTACTGAAGACAACAGGGTTGATAGAACAGGTTCCATGTTCTAACAGAGTTAATCCTTTCTGCATTCCTGAATTTTTCAGACTAAGTATCAACACAGTTGAGAGCATGTTTGCTAATGCTAGACCGGTGTTGCAAAAGCTGGAACAGTATAACCATATCATGCCTTACTTTAATAATAACAAAAATATTTAAACAATTGGGTAAGATGCTCTAAAACGTGGTACTACATTTTATTGGGCACCCAAATTAATTCTAAAACACTAATTTCATTAAAAAGCTTCAGGTTCTGCTTGGATGTCTTAACTAAGAAAGAGAAAACTTAAAGACACATCCAGTAAAAAATTGTCTTTTTTACTAATGCATAACTAAAATTAATAAAAAAAAACTATTTGACCAACATCTGAGGTCATTTTCAACACTGGAATAAGAACGATAAGATAATCGAACACCACATAAAAATATGATTGACAAAAATCATACTAAGAATTAACGTTCTGCTGAGGGTGCGCTGATTGCATTTCGTTTAAATTGGACTTTAACTTTTAAATGACGAAAGATTTTATAATTCAAAGTTGAATGGGGTTATCCTTGTCCTTGCTACGTAAATCTTCAAAATCGGATAAACATACCCGTACGTCCACTTACCTGCTTGTGTGCGTGTGGCAGGGCGGGAACGTACGAATGGAGGGTTGTTGTTTAATTAACCGTTGTTAGCTTGATGCTAAATAGGGAACAATCTTGTAAAAAGCGTTCATTAGTTACAAATTTTTTTTCATACAATCAATGACATGATTATTACAATAATTTATTCCCAATTCTAGACTAAATAATGAACTATTTTTTACTAACCAATATTTGTCCACTAACGAAACTTTAAATTTACCAATTCGACTTTGTTCAGAAAGTGATCGTCTCCAATCACGAATCCGCACGAAACACTCGCGAAACGCGGATGTTAGCTAAGTGTACATAGCAAATGCAACTGTGGGAGTAACTCAAGGGAGAACATTTTTCATTAGAAAAAATTTACTAAAATTCGTGGTCATGACATGATCCCAAGATTATAAATAGTTTCAAGCTATGATTTCATTACGTCATGATATATCTGTGAAATAAACATGATAAATCAAACATGATATTAAAACATACTATAGCGTGTCAGGATGGCCGAGTGGTCTAAGGCGCCAGACTCAAGGTGACTTCTCTCTGACTGAGAGATATGGGCGTTCTGGTCCTCTTCTGAGGGCGTGGGTTCGAATCCCACTTCTGACAACCCGTTTTGTCAAGCTCATCTCTTCTAGCCAATGAGTTCCATTGTAAAATAAATCTTGGTCACACGATGAACAATGACAACATTTGAGTGAAAATATAAAACTGTTTAATATTTTCTAGCTTGTCGTTGGGCTTGAATTACAGGCATCTATCATAGCCATAGTGGGTGTTATAAATGTGTCCATTGTGCCTTCTTCGCATGACGTAATCTTGAAATTCAGCCTTATCTGGAACGAATATTTTTATTTGTAGCCCTAATACTTGAAAAATAGCTATAATTATGATGCATGTGTCTACATTTACGATTGAAATCTATTTACAAATGCTAAAAACGGATATGGAATTTGATTTTGAGGTGTTCTCTTTAGTAACTCGATGCTATCTATGTTAGTAATATATCACACCAAAAGACGAACAAATACTCCAAGAAAGCTTCCGAGAATTATTGCTCGGAACTGATTGTGATATTTTTCCTAATGGTCCATGTACTTCAATAACATGGAAATTTTGAGACAAGAACTCTGCTCTGTTGATAAAACCGCCCGCCCAACATGCGACCTATGCGCGCTGGTAAAATAACATAGCGGCGCTACCTGGATAATTGATTGCTGTAGAATTTAAAATCGAGCGCCGATAGCACCCGGTTTATTCAGTTTTTACAATGAAATGTACCTGAGAATTATTCCTTTGTGTTCAATGTGCTCTAGAGAAATATAAATTATTACTTACTGATGCAAAATTAGTTGACAGCATGGTATAGGAGAATATTCAAGAGAATTGCATTCGCAGGTTTTCTTTGCAAGATATTATAACACAATACAAAATAATTGCAAATGAAATGTAATCCACTAGCATAGCTCTCATTCATGAAAGTTGTACACGAAAGAAAAAGTGTTAATTCAGAGCACAAATTTTAATGTTTAATTATGATGGAATTAATTGTTCAAAATTTTCGTCTAAAAGGCCTGAAAGTTTGGGACGTAAGACACCTTTACAAGGAGAAAAACTCTTTTAACTGCAGTGCTTGAGGGCACAGGAGTATTCAGTTCGATGATTACCGTTTTGAAATTCTCTGAAGTAAACAAACTGTTATTGATCAGGACTTCCCTGCTAGTACTGCTACCAGGCTGCTGATTTAAGAACACCAATTCTTGCTCGATGGTAATTTTACTTGACACGAGTTTTTGACCATCGCGCTAGTTACGAGATTGAAAGAAATTGTTGTCTTCCTCTTCATCTTCGGTGCTTGAAGCAGTTTATTTAGTTGTGCGAGCTATTTTCACAAGCTTTAGCTTATGCCTCATAAGTTCATGTTCTTCAGGATCGTTCATCTAAGCAGTTTTGAAAACAGGATCGAAAGCTGACAAGGATACATAATCATTCTTTTCGAATACTTATCTGGAAATCTTGTTTGGATCCCCTTAATGAGCGCGTCATCCAAAAATTGCAACTATTACGTTTTTTTTTGCTTTTTGAAGCTTATTAATACTCACATTTAGAGTTGGAAGTAGTCAGCCCATAAACGTATTTTTTCACACTGTAACCTGTACACAGGCTGAAATAAAGGTTTCATGATAGCAACTTAATCATGTGTGAATGAACTACCCGCGCTTGAAAATTTATGGACTTTTGGTCCATCACATATTTTGTTCATAACGGCCTCTTGTGAATTTAAAAAAGATTTCAATCCTGCCGTGGAATCGTAAAAAAAATTTACATACATAGTTGTACAGCGCCTCCACAAGGCGCACGCTGCTGTCTTTCAATACGAAGTCGGCAGTAACAGTGCTGCTGCTGCACTGGTTTGTTCAAGAGACCGTTCTTTCGCGAAAGATAATCCGCATAACATATTGAATGTCGAATAACTTGACAAGGTCTTGTCGGAGTCACAACACGTAATCAAATTGAAAGCGTGCGTCGCACATCTCGCGTATTCAAACAATGTTTTTTAGACTTCAGCAACGGTGGCATCGTTCTAAAATATACCAGAAATAGAGTGAAAGACGTTCTATTCATCTTTTTTGTCAGTTGAAGTCTGATAACCAGCAACTTCACGTACCTTTCGCCTCTCCATCACATTGACCAACAGTTTGAAAAATCCTATATAAATATGAAAATAATTGTTTAATGTAATACACATTAATATAAAACATAACAAAACTCCCACAGACACATGTGTGCATGGGAGTGGGGCCAGAAACGTGTACGCTGTCGACAACTTCGCGGGAGAAAGCCCACCTACACGATAGTAAGGCCAGGCCGGTGAAAATATTTGAAGTAGTTGTCCACTTGATATAATTTTCCTGACCAATGTTCAGTCTTCTGCCCAGTAAATGAAGCGTGCAGTTGAACATAATATATGGGTGCCTTATTTCATCTACAGCTTCTTGACAGCGTAGAACGGTCGAATTATTCATTTTCATCCTAATAGCTTTGGAGAGACAAATATACAGGCACCTTCTTTGACATTTTAGTGATTTGAACAAGCGTTCATTTTTTCTCCAACACTCAGTGTATTATAATTATTATTTAATATTTAAATCAATCTCGTCTTCTGATGATATCGAGCGCGTTAATTCTTTTCAGCTCTTTAGATTTCTCCTCAAGAAAGTCAGAATAGAGCTGAACTCAACATTACGAGCTTCCTTTCGCACAGCCAATGTCGCGAGGCTAGGGCTTTAACAACGCTTTCCAACATTGTTGACGCGTGTCGTTCAAAATTCGTGAATGAGAATAAAAGAATATTAGCTGATATGCTTTACTAGGAGCTACTCAGAAACAATCATGTCAAAACTCTAGCACAGTTCAGCTCGAGGTATAAGGCAAAGCACGCAACAATGTGACCACAAAGATAAATGCAAAGAAAAACGATGACATTTCACTTAAGGGAAAAATATTAGACAAGTCAGTAATCAAATGCTAAGAAAATAGTTCAAGGTTAATGAAGTCCAAACTCTGAAATAAAGACTATAAATTGGTTGCAGATCTTTTTCATTCCATGGCACAAGACACGCGGCCCACAAAATGCAGAAATCCAATCTCCCCTCATAATCTAAGCCTAAAAGACATAAATTACTATTTTGTACTTAATCCCAACCGACTTCAACAATGAGAAAATAAATCTCATATTAAAAGATTGGTGCCCTACTGCAAACTATTTCGCATCATTCGTCCGCTACAAAAAAACGAGTACCACCTAACTTTGATTGTCGAGCTACTGGTCAAAGCAAGCTATCAAGACCAAAAGAGCTTTTATAATACATCTGATCATATATTGTGTAATTATGACTAGGAGAAATTACTCCTACTGAACTAAAAACCCAGTAAAACTTTAGTCATCACTTACTTCCGCTTTGCAGCTGAAAATTTAATGTACTCAATAAACCATAAAGAGAGAACTAAATAACACGAATTCGAGAGGGAAATTTAAATTAAGAGATATTTTCTAGAGTAACATAATAGCACCGTCAAAAGAAGTTGGAAATTATTGGAAATCCAGGAAAATATTGAATAAGTACTAGTAAAAATTACTATTATTCCATGCCTTTATTACACCTTAAATCTAGAGGAAACATAAAAACGGGGACGTGAAAGAAAGCCGCCAAATAAAACAGCCGTCGTAACATAAATACCAATTACAATTTGATGTGGTACTACTGTAATACGTCAGCTTAATTTCTTAGTGCAATTGTAAATGAGACAGTCAAAATTTGAACAATCGCTTTCCGCGCTAAGTTCCAGATATTGAACAACAGATAAAAAGAATGAAGTAAAAAAACTGAACCATACCTCCATACCGTCCACAAATATCCTGCCTTTTGAGGTCCAAGAACGAACAGCAAGAATGATTTGGTATTATAAACCATAACTTAATTTTGAGGACGGGTAGCACAAGACTTTAGGGAAGATGCATTAACAGGCTATAAGACAGAGCGCCCTAAACATGTAAGTCAAACACTCATACCAAGCACTCCTTTCTTAAGGTCTAAGGGGAAACGCGCGCCACGCGTGCTTTGAAAATATAGCAGTGAAGTAGTTCTCCGTACAAAAATATCAAATCAGTCTGTTCTTTTGATTCCAATTTCGTTAATATTTGGACAGTCGTAGACTTAAACCACTTAACAGAATCAACGCTATATTACCAAAAGAAAGTTCTCCAAAAATATTCCCAGGTAGGAAGTGTTAAAGCTGGAAAAAGGACGTTACACGAACTAAGCCTCGAAGCAACAATCGTAAAGCAGCGGCAGCAAACGAACGATCACTCTTAAAAATCTTGCTAACCAAATGTGTATGCTCGAACAACAATATTCTATCGTCGACATTATGTGGCGAAATGTCATACTTCTAGCTTTGCGTTGCTCAAAACCACTACAGAACACTAAGCTATAGGCATTACATACTTCACCACGGCACATTCAGTAGTTAAGTCACCAGAATCGACAAACGATCTCTTCTCGGCTTCGATCAGGTGGAATGAATTGGCCATTGCATACCATCCTAAGCCATGGAAAGTTTCTAGTTCCTCACAGAATTACGCCGTAGGCAAACTTGGCTTTTCTCAGTTAAAACCATTTCGGCCGAAATTCGTAGTAAATCTAGCCGTTCGATTCCTCAGTAAGCAGCAATACACCGCTTATTTAGCAAAAAAAATTCAATTGTCAGTCACCTTGATTAGAAATTTTGAAAAGATACAACATAAATGAATCAGAAAAATTTGATTTTAGAATCGATTCACGACATAAGTGATAAGAAGAAACCAAAAATGAAATTAAATAAAGTATACAAAAGCGCAAGAAAACTGACAATTGAAAATCTTCTACTTAAGTCAAGTTCGTGATCAACTTATACAAAGTTGTTGGAAAAATTAATTTTTCCCATGTGGTCGAGTTCTGCCAAGACAATGGCCATGACACTGCGCACAAGTGGTGTTTAGCAACTTTTTTATAGAAACACTAGGCACAGAGCACACGCCACGGTGAACTGAAAAGTTCCTGGGCAGAAGTACTGCGAGTCAAAGAGACCACTTTTTGTCTTGGCAGATGCACCGCTCCAAAATCCGAACGAGGTACTTTTCAATGCCCTGCTTGGTCACGACATCGTATTTTCACTTCACCATTGAGGATATTTCTCACCAGCGAATTAATTCACTTTCTTTGTGAGTCGCCATCGATATTCCACAAAAGGGTAGAGAGTCGTATCTAGACAAATGTCTACTTTCAGCCACCTATGGTTGAGTATCATCTTCAGACCCCATTCATTTGTACATTGTAATCCGTTACAAAGATCACACGTTAATTCTTTGTTATCAGACTGCATCACTGCACATGTGCTTTTCTTTCCAAGACGCCAGATACAGAAGTATCATTCTTACACGAGTTCACGTCATAATATTTTTTCAATCATGCGTGTTCGTGAGATTTCAAGCTTCAAATAATTGCCATGTACTCAGTTCTGGGTCACTTCCGAAGCTGGGGCAATTCCCAAAGCAAGCCTTTGATCATGAAAACCAGCAGTCGCACACCTAGAAAAATACACTAGAACGTACAACCGCAGTTTCCAAGCATTTCTCAAGCACAATTATCGTACACACCGTTTCCTAACGAATATTTTGTCAAACCGGTACGGCTACGGATGCGTCTCAACAACTCATCAGTCAACTGAATGGGGAAATCAACCTCATTTGCCATCTTTCACATGAATTGACAGATGAGTGCGTACGATCATGCTATAGATGTCGACGAGATCAAACTGTCTAAGGTTACCCACGAATATTCCGAGTAACGGAGATCATGTAACCTCTTCAACGAGAAAGTCGGCAACGAAACCGGCACAGTTATTGGACTAAAAGTTCCACTCGATCATCAGGCAACCTGCCACGCCTCTAAATCAAAGTGATCCCTTCAGAAAGGCATTTTGGTCACCAACACGAGAGCGAAGCGGTCCTTGTAGCCATCCAACCTGCGCAGCTATGGTGTCAGTACTTGATGAGCGTGACTCAGGGCATCTGATGGACCCGTTCGGTTTGGGCGTGGCCTTCACTGTACACTCGATACAATAATCTACACCTGTGTACAAGAATATGAACAAGCACATGAATTTTAGCACACCTTGCTTGGTGTGATCGTGCAGTCAAGTTTATTTTTGTAGAATCTTGAGAATGCAGGGAAGAAAACAAGCTTTCTCAAAACAAGCTCAAAAATTTACCCGAGCAAGGGTTATAATGAAATCCGATCAGCCTGAGGGCTTTTTAGCCAACAGACAAGGAAACGAGTGTTTTTGGCAACAGGGTCAAACGACGGTTATCAAAATTACGCGAAATAAACTTCACGAGCTAAAGAAGATAAAAAAAACTTGAGCAAACATATACACCTTGAAGACCTAAAAAATCAGACACTTCTTGAAGTTTGTGAGCCACTAAATTAATCATTTACAATCTACACTGAGATCTGACTTCGTTACAAGGAAGGCAAAGAACGATACATTTTGTACACATGTTTTTAAACATTATTTATCGCTCTCTTGCATAAGACACGTTTCATCATACTTAAAATACGTAAGTACAAAACTTACACGAGTCATACTTTCACACTCAGTTTACATTTATAACAAACGAACAAACCATACATTAAGAAAGGCCTTTTGACCCGGGGAACAACACTGCAAAACGAGTGTTCGGCTCACACCAAGGCGTCCATTCAACACGATCCGAACAAGGCTAAGCGCCACGCTCACCTCCGTCACTTCTATCAAAAACTCACAAGACGTTACATTTACGGCGCTAGATAAGCCCCTCTCAATACACGCCACATATCAGCCTTAAAATAAATATTTAAATTGTACATGAGAAGTAATAAACACTTCTTACTCGTTTTTCGACCAAAGCCAAAATTATATTAACAACTAATGGTATCCAACGAGCAGGGACACACTTACTGGACCTAGCACGAGAGACGTGGTGGCCCTGCCTCTCCCTACCTCTGTGAAGGCTTCAGGTCCTCAGCGCCTCGTCCATGTTACTCGACTATACTCTATTCATCAGACTAGGCTTTGTAATAGCTACAACTACGCCGTCATATTAGTGCAGAAACAATTACTGTGAATCCAGTCTCCAAACAAAAAATAGAAAAGACTTGCACTTGCTTATTAATCTCCCACCAAAGATAAACGCATTACCACTGAAATAGCCGTACAAAATAGCCTAAGAACTTTGGCATTTTATTCGCAAGCGCGAGCGTTTGACTACAGTACTGCATTGACACTGAATTATCGGAGCAGATCATTGAAATATGATACATATATACAGCTTAGTGGCAGAGTAACCTTACGCTTTGTAATTAAAAACTCTTCTCAATTCAAATTTGAAAGTAATGTTGACAAAGATAATTATGGCATTCGGAAGATAAAAATTGAGGGAAAATACCTCACAAAAACTGAAAACCTTCAGGATCTTAGAAGGCAAACAAAATAATCGAGCCCAAAAAGTATGTGTATATGGCCAAGTATGTGTTACACGGGAGGGAGACCATGGACGAAGCGCACTTGAGGTCCCAAGTCTAAGTTAAGATTATTCAAGCTATCACAGCAGGAGGGCTCCAGGAGACAAGAGACGCACAGCAGTAGCAGTAAGGCAGCTTGGATGGGCAGAGCAAATCTCACAACCCGCCACAACCAACCGTTCTTGGGAGCACGTAAGCCGGAGCGGTTCGACCGGCTCGGAGATGACCGATTTGATCTGCAGATGCGAGACTGGTTGCCTGAACCACGTCGTCTGTAAAAAAAAATGGAACTTTTCTCATAAAGAGAACATCTAAAAACTTCCACTTTCAAGAATATCAAATCTTTCAAAACGCGATGAAAAAATCGTCTCACGCACACATAATGGGGAGCCACAGGGTCAGAAAACAGACGCAGAAATATCAATAATTGACAATAAATATCAAGAATCGACATCCAGTAATGGTTGAAATGACGCACGTATTAGCTCAAGCAAAACAGAGCGAACAGCCCACAAATTGTACTTGAAACCAATAGAGCTTAAAATAACGGAATACTTCATCATGGCTAGGAATGATGCTGAATTTGGGAAGGAGCGATCCCAGTTTAATTTTTCCGTCGATGAACAATGCACTACCTATAATTTGGCCGCTCAATTGTAGCTAACGCTGCCAGATAGTTGATTATCGACGGGGCGGCGAAAAACCTAAACTGGGATTATGGGATAGTTGGCATCTCCACAAGAACTCACCGACTTGTGCGCGAACACATTGAAGAGGTCTGCACCGGCGCCACCCGCTCTGCGGTCTTCAGGAGCAGGTCTCTGCATCTCTTTTGCAGGCTGCTTAGCTCGCTCTCTGCACTGCATATCGTCTGCAGCAACGCACAAATGGTCAACATCTTATGCTCGCAAGCTGACACACTCCTTGTTACTCCTAATTTAAACTAAAAGAGAGAGAGACGATTAGAGTACCGGAAAAAATACGGAAGATTGTATCACTGATACTCGTCTTTTAGACAAAAATTACACATATTGAAGTATGCCACACGAAATCATACACCGTGAAATTGGTCTCACTTAATTTGTCAAGCATCGTAGTGTACATGCACATAGAGCACACACGGTTTGCAATGTACAGTGGCGTACCACACGTACATAACAAGACAAAAGATAATAACCTTCTTGATGTTGGTCCAGGCGAGAGAATGTGGGTGCAACGTGGATTCGAGTTCAGCAGCGAGGCGCTTGAGGGCATCCAGGCGCCTCTCACGCTCGCTGAGGTCGTCAGAAGAGCAGGACTCGTAGCCCGAGGTGCCCGAGTCGCTGAGGCGGGAGCTGCTGCCGTACAGCGCACACCCGTCGCCTTTGTGAGCCTGCAACACAACCGTAGCCTTGTAGCAATAATGCTCTTATTGACGCTTTCATTGGCCGAACTCGTAACAAATCATTGAAAGAATGAATAGATTCTTGAAGATGGGTCAGCAACGCAAGTAAACTCTTTAGAATTCGTAGATCCGTATGTAGAATTTGCCAAAGCAAAATTTCCAATTACAATTTTATTTATATGCGTAACATGGAATAGAAGAGACAGAAAACGCACACTTTGTAAAACAGACTCATTAAGATCACAAAGAAAACAATTCAACTTCTGGAACACATATATCAAAAACTGCACAAACGCGATCGTCCCTATCAACGTGCACGACGTCGTAATCGTCTAGAACGGGAAACACAATTCATAAAACGTACCTGGGCCGCTGATCCGCTCTGTGCTAGCAACTTGGCAAGCCCTTTGGTTGTGCCACTGAAGCTTTCAGGAACTCTGGCAGTCTCCCCTTCGCCCTCCTGCTGGAGTTGCAGCCTGCTGAGGGCCGCCGGGCCGCCGTTGACCGCTTGCTGCAGCCTGCTGAGCGCAGCATCATCCTGTTGCAGGCAGCGGCGCAGCTCATCCGCCTGTTTGTTCCACGCCTCCATGGCGGCACACGCCGAGCAGAGTCGCGACAGCTCCTCTCTGATGCTGGAGTCACAACAATACATGTTAAACGAGAGTTGGCTTTTCATGTTGATCACGACATAGATGGGTACTCTAGCTTCATTCGATCTCGATAAAGATCGAAGGGTCACAATGAAGTTTTGATTGACGCAGTGTTATAGAGCTTAGAAGCAACATATCTGTTCAAGTTCAGAAAAAAGAGTCTACTGCAACTAACCATCACTAATTTATTGGAAACAAGCTCAGGTAGTCATTAAGTGCACAGTTTTTTCACCGCATTCAGGTACCGAAATAGCGTGAGAAAGTGCAGGATGTCAAACAACAGCGAATTCTCTAGTCTGAAATACTCTCATTATTCAAGTTGAACAAAATTTCTACACGTCCCTCAAAATCAAGTAAAACGTGGTATAACAATGATCATTTGTAAGGACTAGAAACTGGCGCATAAATACGTGTTCGTTCCAAGCACCTCTCTTACGGAAACGCATCTGTACACGTTGTTTGAAAGCTTCGTCCAAAACAGAGTTCAAGTTGACTCTTAAGGTTTTCCTATTCTTTAATACATCGTAACACAAGAACCAAACTTTACATGAATGCAGCGGTGACAGAATATCTTTCACCGCAAGATCCCAACCCAGAACGCGACAGCAGTACAGAGTACTCAACGAATGGCTCCGCATGAAATTATTAAGTTACCTTAATTCAAAAGAAACCAAGTACAAGTCAGTGCCTAAAAACTTTCAGCATCATCGAAACTGTTCAATTTAGAAATATTTCACCATTTTCAAATAGTAATCGATATTGTTATTCGATGATCATGGCACGTTCACTCAAACAGCGACAGTCATATCGAACAACTAACCTAACCTGGATGCTAAACATCGAATTCAAGCAGATCCAGCTTCATAATAAGCTCACCAATGACCGAGATGATCAGCTTTCTGGTAGAGGTGCTGTAGTTGGTGCTGTAGCAGCGGCTGTTGATGTCCGTTCTCGACTGTGTGACGATGAACACTCATGTTCAGTTGACTCAACTCGTCTTGGATCTCAGACAGTCGGTCTTCACGAGCCTGGCGCGAACATGTCAAAAATATAGGCATGAAACACGGGAAGCTAAAAATTAGGCTGGAACTTACAAAGTTGCCCACCCAATTCCCAGGATTAAAAGTGATGCGAGTAATTTGGAACAAAAAACATGTAGTGAACATTGACGGCGAGAAATAATGTTCAAGTTGTTTGAGACGAATTTTGACGAAAGAGGAAGAAAGAGGCGATGCCGTTTTTTCAGTGAGCGTTGGTTAATGAATGTATGAAATACTCTAAATATCCTGATTATAGAGGGTTTACCAGCCACAAGAATAATCATTCACTATGGAGCTAACTGGACTCACTGACGAACGACATGGTATCTCGTACGCACAGAAATCTAATGACGGTGTGTAAAAATTGATCAAATTCATCAGATCAGAGAAGATTAACTGTCTAGGTCAATAGTTTCAAAATTCCTGTGTAAATGAGTCGCACATTTCGGCTACAGTTAAGGATCACTTACATTATATGAAATGAATAGAAATTCACATTACTCTTAACCCATTAAACCAGGTATTTTGTACCAACAAGTTTGGACTGGCGTACGCATGCACAAGCCGAGTTGAAAGGGTAAAAAAGCTAACCATACTTTCACACTTCCAATAATTAACAGTAGAGACTCACCTGCGCGATGGCAAGCCGATCTCGCAACTGCTGCAAACTGTGCACATCGGCGGTGGCTTTGCTCTGGAGCGAGGACGATGACGTCGCAGATCTAGTTCCAACTGACCCGACTTCGTCAACTGCGCTGGCGCCAGATTCCGACGGAACACCCACGGCGGACGCGGAAGCTGAATGACAACCAACAGACGAGGATGTACCACCGTCCTGCGCCGAGGTGTCCGCATAGTGCTGCTGCAGAGCATCCAGCTTCATGTGCAGCTGCTTGATGGTGCTGTGCAGGGAATGAAGATGCTGAGACTGTTGATGCCGCGACGATGCGCGGTGCTGGACTGACTCCCATCGTTGGATGAGACCTGGCGAAAAACAGTACGCAAGTTATTTAGTAGTGAAGCTATTTAGTTTATGCATGAAAAATCTGTTCCCGAAAGAAGTTCCTTACAATTTATCTCACAATTCGGGTCTCTAAAAATTGAAAGTATAACCTTAAAACAACTGGACCCACAGCGCACATCTGCAGCAATCATTTGACTCCGCTGTGAGGCAAGAAAACCCCACAGTGCGAATAGTCCAAAGGCACACACTGACGAAGACGCGCACTATCAGTAAGTCCTGAACTCCGTGCGGAGTTCAGGACTTCCTTCATTCAAAAATGGCATAACGTTCATTTCTTATTGGTGTTACCATCAACTTTGTTAGGTAATGTATAAACTCACTATCTGAGCCTACCTGAAAGACATAGACTCACCATCTGAACTGACTTGCTGCAAAGGATTCTGCGAGTTTTTATTAGAATTATTAAATTCTTCAATACTTCCAGTATTGCTGTCGCAGATGCTGGGTGTGTTTAAAACTGATTTAGCAGTTGACGTGTCACATAGAGAGCTGGTATCTTTAATAGTAGAATCAGTAACTATTGTTGCTTCTTCTGAATCCGAAAACCTTACTTCAGTTACATCATTCACAGTAACTTTTGTGGGTAAGAGAAGAGAAATTAAACCCCCTAGGTACTCCGTGTCTTTGCGTTGCAATCGTTTTTCAAGTTTTTTCTTGCTAACTTTCTTCCGAGTAATTTTTCGAACAGTTAAGAGAGACAAAGCACTGGGTGGAGATTTGCGCTGCAGACCAGTGTCATCACATGGCCAATCTACATTATATTTGGGCGATTGTCTAGCATCGTTTGCGTTACTGGAAACAGGATCAATTTGCACTTGATTTGGAGACATAGAAGTTTCTCTGGAAACCGAACCCGACCCTTCACCGGATCCGTGTCTTGCAGAAGACGCCGAGGAATCGGGCCTAGAAACTGAAGCGGGGATCGGGGAGTCGGGAGGAGTAAATGGGGAACAATCGGTAGTTGCCGAGGTATCACCATCAAAGAGAACTGGAACCAAAAGATCACTTTCATCCGACGAGTCAGCTGTGGATTTAGCACGACCTACCGGTAACTTGAGATCCAGCTGAGCGCAATCACATTTTTCATCGTATAAGAGGTTATTTCCGACATGCGTTTCTTCAGGTAAATTTAAGAGAGAAGGATCTACATCAACTGATTTAGTGTAGATTTCCTGGACGTTCCACGACAACTCATAAGAAGTGGATATGTTAGCAAGGGGTACATCAGTAATCGCACTCCTTTCAGAACTTGCAGTATCACTACTCGAGACACTTTCGAACACATCATTTTCAATGAATTCAAAGTCATCAGGAGATCCAGTAGAGACATCAGTTACAGATACACTTGAAGTAATGTTATCCTCCAAATTATTTAAAGTCGGTTTCACATCATTGCAACCAACGATATAATATGTATAATCGTCATTACTGTCGATAGAATCACGAGTGTTGTCCAAGTCGAGGTGATTTTCAGGGGCTGATACGTTGACAGTAGGTTCCTCCATATCATCTTTTGAACCTGTAGTTTCAATTTCATTTTCGTCTTCATAATTTTTGTCTTCATCAGATATTACATCTTCCCAACCCTGACTATCAGAATCATCAGAGGTCTTTTGAGAAGTCAACGCCCGAACTACCGGACGAGCGACATAACTTAGAACACTTCCTTGACTATTTGACTCACTGTTACTACTTAAATATTCAGTTTCAGGGTGTTCTTTTTTCGCAGTTTCACACACTTTCACAAGAATGGGTGACACATTGTGAATACTTCCGTCGACTATTGCATCATTTTCGAGAGTGAAATTTTCGATATCGAAACTTTCGCGAGGAGATTCTCTGTTGATCAAGACACGAGTAAGAGCGCGGCTCAATGGATTTGGTTTCCGATCAGTAATAGGAGCTTCGAGGAGAAAATGATTTGCAAGAGTGTCATCATATATTTTATCAATTTCTTGCATCAACTGCCATTCTGTGATTCCGTACATATGCTTAACTTCTAAATCATCTTGAGTTTTTTCAGTTGAACTACAGATACGAGATGCAAGACCTGAACTTCTCGCATGAACTCCCTCAGATTTTGGCTCAATTGTACTACTATGCTCATTTAATTCATTCCTGTCGAACTCCTCAGCATCGGTTTCTGGTTTCTCACTATTTTTCTCAATTTCAGAATTTTTTCCCTCATCGGAAGACTCTGCTTTCTGACCATGAGTGATACCAGGCATAGAATCGTCAGACCTGCCCAGCACAAGCAGGGCAGACGAAGCAGTGGGGTTGCTATCACGGAACTTGGACACATCTTGTCGCCATTTGGTCCCACGGATCAGGCGACGTCGCTCCATGACGGGAGACGGTGGAGTAACGGGGCCGACTTCTTCTTTACTGTCCAGTTTATTTTTCTTTCCTTTTTTCTTAGTCTTCGACGACTTAGGTTTCCCATTATTAGTATTATCATCAGTTTTGTAACCCGCGATCCCAGTGTCTAAACATTTCCCCTCAGATTTATTTTTCGCGTTGGTGGAGGAGTTTTTCACTTTACCAGATTTAACACTTGACTTTTCACTACTCTTTTTATCTTCATCCAGTTTACAATGATTCTCTGTATCTTGAGAAGACCACAACGTGTTTTCGTCACCCTTTCTGAGGTCCGACTCATCAACCTTTACGGTTAGAGCCGGATTCGGTTCGTCATTACCTTCTTTAACAGCGCTATCTGAAACATTATCGTTGGGCCCTACTGTTTCACTACTTTTCATGATAGGAAGCACTGTATTTCCATCATCCTTGGTATTTTTGCATTCATCAGTATTTTCAATAGCGTCTGCATCAATCGTTGAAGAAGTACATGATTGAGAACACGTATTTATTTCGATATCATCGTTCGAACAAGTTTCAACGACCGGCGAATTTTCTACGTACGATGCCAATGCTTTCGGAATGAGAAGGCCCGATGACTGGGACTCACAGATCAGGTCAACAATATCGCCTTCAATATCTGCAGTTTTTGACCCGTCACAATCTTGCAGCGCTGTATTCGACAATACACCAGAGATTTCCTTCATTGTTTCAGAGCAGATAGGTTTATCAGACTTGGACGCCCCTGGGTCGTTCGAGGTACTAGTCAGGACAATGGGCTCATCACAGGAAATGGTATGCGAAGAGGAAGATGAATTTTTCAGGTCTAGACCGAGAAACTCGTGAGTTTTTTCGTATGGAGATGGTTCATCGGCTTCAGTTGAAAGCGCAGATATATTGTCACCGGAAGTGATGGAAGATTGCGGAGTAAACGTTGGAGAATTTTCCTCGCGAATGGTTGATTTATTACCTTCACTTTCAACGGTTGAGCAATGAATCTCAGTAGATTCATTTATAGATCCTCGAATAGGTTCATGAAGATCAGGCTTTGAACAGATATTAGAGGGTATCGCATTGCCCGCAGGTATTTCACTATCATTTCTAGGAAGGTCGCTGTCATCGGTAGTTACACTTTCAGGACAACTATCCAATTCCTTACAAGTTTTCAAACTCGTACTTTCGATAAAGTCCCCATAAATTTCTGAAGGTACATCTTCACTAACACTCGATATCGTGCGTTCTAGGTCTGAGAAAGATACCGTTATTGAAGTTTCATCTTCGCTAAGATTGTCGACTGACTCACTCCCGCCTTCGACTTCCGTTGATACGAGTACATTATCAGCAACCAACTCGTCCGCGGTCGCAGATCCTATTCCTTGAGTTTCCATAGCCAATTCACACTCAGGCTCGCCCATATTCGTGGTGTCAATTTGATTTTCATTAACTTGGGCGGAAGTAAGTTCACTTTCATAATCTTTACTACTTGACAATTTTTTGGGAACTCGGGTTAAACCAAAACTCCCAGCATCAAATTTGATATCACCTACATCAAAACCAGTTAACTTGATGGTGTCATACAGATAATCTCGATCTTGAAAATCCTCAAGTTCACCGGGACACTCTGACATATTCTGTGCAACCTCTGCAGACACACAGAAGAAAACGATCGAGATTAAAAACAAATGAACGGAAAGTTAACATTTGATGTAATGTGCTCATAAAAGAGCTCCTATAGCACGCATCTGTAATAGGCTTTTATATGACTGAAAAAAATATATATACAAGGAAATAAGGAGCCTGATAAATCAAAGTTCCGAATACAAGAAAATACAATGAATCGAAAAGAAGAAATCCATGCGAGATCGCCCGATAGCTATTACTCTAGCTTTCCAACACGTGCATACATATGATTTTGACAGTAACAATCGTAAAGATCCTTTGAATTCATTACTTCTAGCGAGAAAGAACACGCCGACCGTCTGCGTTGTAACTCAGCAAGTGAAATGCAAGTTTTTCATGCAATACATTTTGAGTCGCGTGCAGGGCAGTGAGCTGAATCATGTGAATCTAGACGGATAGTTCTATAAAATAAATTGGCCAGAAACAACACAAAGGCACATACACTCTAGCCAACGACCGAATAATAACGACCACGCCAGCGAATAGCGGTAGTAGTATAGATACCAGCGCTTCAGTGACTCAGGCTAGTAGCGCCGAAAGAGAAGGGACTCTAGAGAACGGGAAATCTATGCATAAAAGTGTTCCCCTGCAAGATATCCCGCGCATAGAAAAAGCAAGTTGAAAAAAAAGAAGTAAAGGCAAAGAAGCAATAGCGAATAAGGGGTGAAAATTGAAAGAAGCAAAATGGGCATAAAAGGTAGAAGTCCCGAAGAACTATCCATAGCTGAGGTAACCCTAACAAAGCCACCTTGGGGTCGCCAGACAAACCTCATTAACCTAACCCTATGACCTATCGTAGTGGGAAATCGGTGAATATGATCTAATTTCTTAGCAAACCTGAATTTAACCAAACATCCCGTAACTCCAACTCTGCTAGAGTGAATCTAAGCAAGTTAATCTTGAACCTTAAACTACAAAAACTGCCGTAAACCACATTGCTTTCGAACACAGCCTTTCATGAAAATCTACTGATATTCTTTTAACTGAGCTTACTCTTCAATAATCTACGTTTTTCTCAAATACTCCATAACCCTGCTTTTGTAGACGTTAACGCTACGCCTACAACTCGGTTTGAAGTACAAGTGATAATAAATATTCACAACAGCGAGTTTAACTCAACGGGAAATCAGAAACTACTGAGAAAACATACTACTGGCATACGAGAAAGAATTCAGCCACAGCGAAACAGTGCCATGAAATCCCCCACACGGCAGCACGTGGGGTGATCGCCCCAGTACGAAGCTAACGTGCGCAGTCTTCAAGGCTGAAGCCGATCATGGCATGGGGGACCTCGCTGCTTTTGGCAGACCCACAGAATGCGTCTATAAACAGACGAGCACAACTCCCTGCAACGCACGGTCTTCTGTCGGGCATCTTGCAGCACACAAACGAATGAGGCTCGTAATGTGAATATCATAGCAAGGTCTTATCTGAACCGTAGATATAGTAAATTCCACTACTCTCGGCATGAAAATAATATTGCACCATCTTTACGGAGGCAATATTATCAAACATACACTTTTCGTCTCTAAAAACGGATAAACAACTTAATAGAGACTAGTACGAAGCATTTCTTTCTTCGAAGTATGTAGAAATTATTTTTCCATATATTCTATACAGAAGTAATTTCTGCTTCAAGTTTTCTGTACAGACAAGAATTGTCAGAATATTCTACGAAAATGATACACAAACGCTTGCATGTAAGAAATTAGGTAGGTTCATAATTGAATGTCTATTTAATAACCAATTCAAGATTTACTCCGCTCTGATTTTACTGTAGCTGTGATTCAAAAATCACAGAACACTGACCATCACATACATATGAACCTGGTAAATATTCACAAGGAAAATTAGCACGACCACAATTTCCCCAACGCACGCGTACATCACAACTCGCGTTGGTCACGCAACACACTGAGATGAACCGACTGTCTCCGCCAGACACTCGTATCGCCTGACTCACAGTGAGTCAAGGCTAATCCCGCGCACACTGGGTGAGGGAGACCAACTGAGGGAAGTAATACGTCGAATGAGGAGGCCAGGATGGGTAGTGCCACTAGAGGGCATCTAACACAGAGCGTCTGATGGCAACACTCGCCTGAACGGCTGGCGGCAGTTGCCACCGCGGCTCAGACATCAATCCACATCACCCAGCAAACGAGCAGGCTACATGATACGTATACGTTACTAAACATGAAAGCAAGTTTGCATCAGAGAGACGGCTAACTCTGAACATGCAAGAAGGTACAACAAAATCGTGCAGAAACGCACAATAAACAAACGGAATGTTCGATATACAACTTTTCCACACCACATTGATTTTGCCTGGCCATAACAAAAACGAACCTAACTGAATAATTTATCGATCATATAATACAATTTTTTGGGCTCTTATACTCAAACCAATAAATAATGAGTAATGTTACTTAACTTTTTTCCAGAGCATCAAAGGCCTTAAATTGACGCAAATGGGATGAGGCGTCAAAACTTTATAATCGAAGGGAGACAAATAAAAATTAGAAGAAAAGACATACGCTCGATGTCCCTGTAGGTAAGTAATTTGTGAAACAAGCACCATTTAAAAATTGGCCCTATAGGATCTGATTAATTTCTCGCGGTAAATTAACCTTTTTCTTGGTTTGGTGTTAACGTGTTTGAATAAATGTTCGAAGGAAAAAAAACTGAACGTGTCAACTGTAACAGGTATGTTACGCATCATATTTTTCACCAATGTTCAAAGATGAATAATTAATATTTTAATTATTGGATCCGTTAAAGTAATGTAAAAGCTAAATTCTCTTGTGATTCAAAAGTACCACTAGGACATAAAAGGTGAAGAAATAGAACATACCATTGACGGCACTGACGTGATGATGAGTTCCAGAGCTACGCTGCAGCGACGACAGTAAGTCTGGCAGACCATCCAGGTTGGCGGAACACAGCGATAAAACTTCCGTCTGTGAAGGCAACATGAAAGCAATAATGAATCGATTGATGTTAATCGAAACCTCAAATATTTCATTGCTAGAATGCGATGAACACATCGTACGACTGCTCAGGGAAAACGTATATGCGTAGTCCGGTATTATCATTTGAAGAACACTATTTAAAATACAAGTTATGAACGAAAGTTGTGTCCGGATTCAGGGTCTATATTGATGAAAACCTGATGCGTGTGAATATTTCATCATTGACATAATTTCCACCGTTTTAGAGAACTACGTTCTATTCGCAGACAAGCTTATAAATGTAACGTTTACCTAACTCTTCAGGCGTAGATGTAAAATGTGATCGAATTTGTTATAAACCTCTTCTACGGATGGTACCAAAAACCATCCAAATGGTTAGGAAGTGCCCTGGAGAAGTAATTAATAGAACGAGCAAGGCTGGACAATATGGCGAAAGGAATATTTCCAAACCCAGCACTTTTGCGAACTGACTGAGGGGCGAGTACTGCGAAGAAGGAAGATGGCACCTTGACAACTAAAGAGGGTAAGCTTTCAAATCGAAGCAGCTCTCCAACAGTGGAGTTAACCGAAATAATTGCGAAATAATTGTCAAACAGTCCCTCATCGACAATTACCCTCACGTCCACCACTTTGAAACATACTATAAACTGATCGGTTGCCCAGAAAGCCTGCTTTTTAAATTGTGCTACAAGCAGTGACGTTTCACTTGATAGTAATGAATTCGCCTTTAATTACAAATCAACAAGACGACTCAAAAATGACGTGTAAAAATATCTTCAAAGGGTCTTTTGGATTCACTTCATAATTTCTTAAAGAATGAGATAACATTTGAAAACTAAAATGAATTCGAGCCTCTCAGTTTACTCAATTTCAACTATAAGATTTTAAAATACTTACGTAATCCATGAGGTGCAGAGAAGCTTCTTCATCGCTGTGTTTGCTGAGGACATTTTCTGCGACCACTAGATGAGACCGGCTTTCCTTGATCAGATTTACAATATCTTCAATGTCCGAGTCCGAGTCTAGTTCTTCTCGGGACGCTTCTCTGTGCTTCCGACCTGACCTGTTGCTGAGGTCACTGCTATGACCAAGTGATCTCCTCTCAGTTTTGTCGTTCTTCGTCCGCTTCTCAGAGACTTGACTGCATTGGGACTTGGCTTGGTCCGACTGCGATACGCCATCAGACAACGGATGATCCCCATTTAAAAATTCCTCACGCTTTTTGGCGTTGGAAGCTTCCGGTGACTTCAAAATTGTCGTTTCGACTGACTTGTTGGGCGATTCATCGATGTCTTCTAACTCAATTGGGTCTGTGAGACGGCTGCTGGGTAAACTTCGGTCGCTGGGAGTGCACGTTTGATCATAACCCCTTTTATTAAGGTTTCTTAATTTTGGTACGCCGAAGAAAGACGATCCACCGTCGGAATCAATATATCTACGATAGTCATCACCAAATTCCAAAAACTTTTTAGCAGCTTCAGTATCCAAATCTTCAGAATAATTTTCACTCAAGTACTTATTTTCTAGGAAAGGATCCCACGCTTGCTCCGAATGAGAGCTTAAGTCCTCTTGGTTCCCTGCTGTGTCGGTATCACAAGAAGCTTTGGACGAGAATCCAATAATGTCTGTGGGGAGTTTCTTACTGCAGGTACCTTTCAACGGACTGCCAGTCGGGGATTTGTCCGAGTGATCACTGGAAGATGACAAAACGGTGAGCGGCACAGAGTAGCTTTGAGGGCGCAGAGGAACGTTGACTACGCTAGATCGAAGTAAAAAGGAGCTTGACTTGGCATTCGCAGGAGCGGCGTTCAAGGTTTTGTCAGCTGATAGAGATCCCACCGTTTCTGACGGACAACAAGCAAAGCCATGGTCGGGAAGTAGTCCAGTCACTGTTCCGGTTGGGGAACTTGGTAACTGAGGTGTCGTCAGAGGATGGCCTATGGTAGGAAAAATGATTACTAAGCAAGATAAGCGAAATATAAGCGCCTATCTATGGCACGCACAGTTTGATTTACTAATCTCAAACACCATCAGGTATAATGACACATGTTAACTGAGGAAGAATACATTCTTATCACCGTATCTTACTGCTTGTTTGCAGTTTTAGCAAGGCATCTGAATTGAATCCATGATGGTTGTTACAAGCGCGGACACAAACGAAACGGATAAGGACTGACCAGCGAATGAAGAGCTTTTGACGAGGCCGCCCATGAAGCGACCGCCAGGGACTCCACAGTCGGACGTCGAGACGCTCATGCGGTGCCCGCCCGCTCCACCTTTGTCGGACCCGGAGTCAGAACCGCGTGTGTGCTGCCACAATGAACCATTTCCATTATATTATTGACACACAATCGGTTACAATCTTATACAAGATGAAGAGTGGTAAGCTTAGACCTCTTGAGGTAACGTAATATATACTATTACTTACAAGCATAGCACTTTTAGAGTGGCTAGGGTGCGTTTCGTAGTACAAGCATGAGAGACCTAGAAGAGCTATTCAGCAATCGTTCTTCTGGTTAAGGTATCACAACTCAGCCATACGTTCGGCTGCTTTATGGTGCGTCTGCGAAAATTATAAGCTTACGTAGCGTGTTTGAACATAACATGAAATGGCACAACGTGAGCGAATTAAAAATGTTTTGAAATAAAACTAGATTTCCTCATCAATTTACATGCGATTCTTGAAGTTAAGCCAGCGTGAGAAATTGAAGTCTTGCAGTATTTTGTTTTTGAATGAATAGTTGATTAGCAAATGGTGAACGAGAGCAACAGTTAACCGGAATTTAAACCCACCGAGCTCGACACACTCCACATCAGGAGCAGTTCGAGCCAGACGCTACAAGGTAAAGTACGCGTGATCCCTTCTTATCTTCAGTTGCCCTGTCTTTTTTAGGAATACAGATTCTATACAGAATTCTCGAACAAGAAAGGGCAAATCATACAAAATTCAAAGCATATTATATTCTTGAAGCTATTTCTAACCTTACAGAAAGGAATTGAGTCATGCTACCATTTCAAACTACGTAAGAGTTCATGCGAGATATATAGATTTTAGTTAGCTCGACCTGAATTACACGATTAAATTTTCAAGTATTACTTTCTCCGCAACTTCGACTACACATACAACGTGTCGAACAGCAGCAGAGTTTCATGTTGTCAGAATTGAAAAAAATGAGGAGGAGCAAAATACTTCAATCATGTTCATACAAGGCCAACAGTAAACAACCCTCGAAGCACTACAACTTCACTTCCTCAGATTCATTGGTAAAATTTTGGCCAGTCCAGACCGGGCCACACACGTGTGTCGTCTTTACGGAATGTCAGGTTTAATTTCCCCTTTTGGATGAGAAGCAATCCACTCTGATTGAATTCAGGACCTCCTCAATACGAGACAAGAACGCTATCACGGAGTAACCTCTTAATTAGACAATAAGAACAAAAATATACAAAGAGGCTAGAGAAGAAGTTGCTTCATGTACACGCTCTCAGTATCTTACCAAGGAGATATTTGAGCGCCGCCGGATCTTGTGCTTCCTCCTCCTCTGCACGCCGAGGCCCGTGGGAGAGATGACAGCCGAAGCAGGACCAGGGACGGAACCACCCGCACCACCAACAGCAGCAGCACCTTCAGGAGCAGCAGGGTAACCCGCCACCGCAGGGGAGGTAGGTGTCACAGGCCCCTCTGGGGCAGCTGCCGTGCTCGTGCCTATTAGCCATGTAACAGAAAAAAAAGTTACACATGGCATACTCATGACAGGAATTCCATTTTCTAATTATCCAGACGGGTTAACAAAAATTCTACCTACCACTGTGTTTGAAAAATGTTACGAAAACGAATAATAATGCCTAGCTTATGGAACTTATTAGCTGATGTAAATGAATATTGTTAATAATAGGGAGGTATACTCTAAAAAGTATCTCTAATATGAGACAATTGTTTTCATATTATAACCAGATAAATAATCCGAACATTATACTCACATGACGACTCGGACCTTTCTTCTGAAATCTGCCTCGTTGATATGTCTCCAATTCTGGAAATAAAAAATCCCTGCATTATAACTGGGCGACAATCATTCTTGGTAAGGGCAAAAAAAAACCCTCGCATAGTGTACAGAATCAAGCTAAATGAAAACGCAACTCTGTTGTGATTCAAACAGCCTTCATTACAATCGCTGCTTCAGCTCTTCGGAATTAGTCAAATATATGGATTCTAGCAATTTTCATAGATTTTATTCCTCAATATTTAACCCAAGAACCTAGGAATGTTTAAGCTTAGAAGCCTCGCAGCCATAAAAATTATAGGGAGCCTACGTAGGAGTGTATCAGTGAATGAGTTGAGAATTCAAGTTACATCGTCGATGAATTCAATAGGAACGCCTCGTGCACCGTAAATATCTTATACATTTCAATTTCATAATAACGAAAAGCACAACTAACGAAGCGATCGCTATGTACAGAACTTCTTGACTGACATAAAATTGTTCTATTAGAATTTGTGACTTCATCTACTGCAGACCGGAAATCTCGAATAATATTCCTTTTTTGTGACAACTTTCCTGTGAGCCCTTTCCTGTTCAACCGTACACCCGGCATCTGTAACACGCACGCTTATTAAAACAAAAAGCTAACGGAGCTTCATCTGTCCACCTAGTCAGCACTGACGAGGGCTTCCTATTTACACAGATTAAGGTTATTTTTGTGCACCAAATAATTCGGCGCAGAAATATATTGTAATAAAATTTACAACAACTCAACTGAAGTCTTGCACATTATAATCGTACATCAGATGGAGTTAAGTTTTGGAAAACATAACAGGATCTGATGTTAGTACTGTAGTAGGTCCCACAAAGTAAAAAAATTAATGTCGCTCTAAGTAATTAAGTCATCAGGAAACGTTGACAATGATTTTAATGAGGCAGCAACAGTTATTAGACTATGCAAATGTCAGCTTTGAAACAAATTTTTCAGCTCAACACAGAGGTTGTGGTCGGTAATGGAAACACATTTTATATGCAGTAAATTTTCGCAGCAAAATTTTAATAAAAAGTTCAAGTCGGTCAAAAGCTACGGAAATATCAATACAGACTAATATCCATTCAAATAAAATTCAATGATAAATAGTAAACAGTTTTGAAAAAAGTATTCGGATATACAGGGTGACCAAAGTGTCTTTCCCTGAGTAGTCATAGACAACGCATGTATTTCATTCACCCAGATAACCGGCAATGGCAAATAAGTCATCAATAACCTAACAAAACTTCCTAATGTATTTATATTGTTGTCCGGATCCCGGTAAAGACGTGGACACCCCCTGTATAGCAGCAGTATACTTCATATTTACATTGCAACAGTTCGTGAACGTTCCAATACAGTGGGTGCCACGTGAGCCTGAGCTTCCAGCCGGTCGATCGATACAGAAAATCTTAAAGTTGAGGTATAGGCTACACTGCCCACACTCGGTTGCAGGGGAAACGTCGACAAAATACGATATGCTACATATACTGCTTATAAGGATTCCGAAATGGGAAGCTAATAAATCTGATAACATATCCCTTCTGGAGTGGTCAAAAACTGCTACATCAACTGAATTTAAAATGAGCAATGCAATACGTAGTTGAGAATTGTCGAGTAAAACGCTTTAAAAAACTGCAATGCACCTTTAACGTGCTGCTAATTTTTGTTTAACTGAATTGTAAAAATATGCACTTAAATTGAAGAAATGCATTTTGTTCGAGAACAAAATGAAGTCAAAATTTTCTCTCGTGCAAACGTGCACCGCATGATATATGCACAATGAAGTTGTAGAGCTTCATGGACATAGATCAATCGACAAACTTACCCAGCCTCGTACACAATAACTCCGAACGTGGCAGTGAACATTGGTATCATCGTCATCGAGTGCGCTAGAGTGCTTTTAAAAATTCAGGAAAATATACGAATATATAAAGTAGTTCAATCACGTATCATTAAGAACAATATCACTTTATCCTGCGAATAATTTATTTAAGAATCTATTAATTTCCAAAGAATGAAAATGAATATATGTTTTCTTTACAACTGAATGAACTAATATATACACCAGGAACGTGAGTAGCACTCCGGCATTTATTAGAGACGTTTGCACATCAACCACGGACATCAAATTCGAAATTCAATGAACGAAATAATCCCATTAAGCATCAACAGATGCATGACTCTAAATGCACACGTCCAGTTTCCATATGGAGCCCCACGAATGAAGACTTCTAGTCAAGTCAAGAACGAGGGACAACGGAGAAGAAGGAACACACTCTCCCGACGACGGCTCGTCTGCAACTAAAATAAGGGCTATCGCTATCTTCAGGGCCTATTATCTTTACAGCACAACGACCTCTAAAACACTCCAGCTGAGGCCTACTTTCATGACTAAAATAGAGAGAAAATAAAAACCGTACCTAGGAAATACTACCGCAATATGAGCATCTAGAATGGATTTTGAAACCAAGAATTTAGGTCAACGGCAATACAAATAATGAAAAATTAAGTGCTAATGATAACTTATGTATTTTATTTGAATTGAAGATTTCCTTTATTATAGACACAGTAAAAAAAAAACAGAATTTTCAAAAAATTCATCCCTATGCGAGTCTAGCTTCGAGCAGCAGGAGCAATCTCTCGAGCTACGTCTGGCACTCATTGTGACGTCACCACCGTTACCCAGAGCTACGCCTGACTGCGAGTGCAGTTAGTCACGCCACAGCCACCCACTATGCAGTCTTTATGAGCAGCAGTGTCTCTGCATTACATGGAAGCTGCAAACACACCGCCACGTTTAATCCACTGCAACGCGTTTTCAAGGAAACTTGCAGCGTACCACAACCTTGAAATGAATTTGCAAGTTTGTTTATAAAGAACTCTTGCACAATAAAATCATTGTAGGTGTTTTATGGCTTAATTTTAGTCTGTGCGCCCTGAATAATCTTGAATTTTGTTGCGACTCGCCTGCATGAAAACGTGACGAACATTGCTTACGAGGGGTGAAAGAATGGTCTCGCAAATACGCAAATAATACCCGCTCACTTACAAACTAATTCAATTTAGCACCTGAGCAAAATTTAATCACAAAAGGATTTGCTAGTGAATGATGATAAGTTACGCGTATGACAGGCACTAAATTGCAAAGTATTATCAACGAGAACGAAGATTAAATACGTTGAAAGAACTGGCGTCGCTCACCTTACACTGACGAGTCCCTTAGAGACTTCCTGATCTAAGGCAGAGTCCGACGCACAGCCACGTAGCTCGATGCATGCCGACGATACTTCTCCTTCAGGCACGACATTCAACACAGAACCGGAAGAACATTTTCCCACTGTCCTAGGCAACAGCACGTCAGATTTGGGCGAAGCCAAGGTCGGGTCGGAAGAAGTTAAATTATTTCTCAGGGTGGCCAGATGCTGAACTTTATCACGAGCACCGGTCTGGTGCTTCGAGGGTGTACAAATCAAGTCTGCATTGGCTTGACGCGACCCGTTCTCCAACACGCTCCAGGGTCGCCTGCGGTCTCCAGCACGCCGGCGTCGGTTCCGACAAACAGCCTTCAAAAATTAAACACATCGTTTGAAAACTAAGAGAAGATATCTGCAACTAAATTCATAGAATTACCGTAATTCGACTGAATGAAGAACTACTGTTTACCACATAAATTTGTCATGATTTTTTTTATAATTCAACGGAAAAAACACACAAATTTCCCATATGTACACTTCGCATGATGAATTGGGCAATAATTGATGCCGACAAAACTCACCTTCCTAGGCTCCGAACCGATGATGAGGTCAGGAGGAGGTTCACAGACAGGGGTGCTCACAACAGACTGCGGCAAATCGTTGGCAATCTGGCCAGTGAGCGTATAGTCGGCCGATTCTGAGGATGAATCGCCTTCACTTTCGCCAGTCGTCATCTCACCAGACGCATCGCAGGAGTCCAGCAGGGCTGGTGCGCACGGCTGAGTGGCTAACCACTTCTCCACTCTCTCGTGCTTAACTCCTCTCTGAGACGTCACACCAAACTGCAGTGGCCCAAGACTAGAGGGTGGAGCTCGGCGAGATCCTCCAAGGTTGAAAGATATCGGGGTTCTCGGAGATACAATTGGCGAGGGCAAAGGAGTGGCTTTTACCAAATGTTCAGCAGCACTGACCAACTGATGGAGAGAACTGTCGAGTTTAGTAGGACCAGACAAAGAGTTTCGCGACTGGTGAAGCCCTTCCTCACTGCCAGTATCCATCGTCTCTAAAGCAGGGGGCTCATCACTACCTCCTCCACAGCTGGGATCTTCTAAGCCATCATCTGACTCGACTTTCAACCAATCAGGCTCCATGATAGACGAGTCGATAATTTTCTGTAGCCCGTCGCTGTCATACTCTTCTTCCAACTCCTCGTGTTGTCGAGGCCAATTTTTCCGTCCTCCGCGACCAAACGACGACAAGTTCAGGTTATAGTTCGTGGACGACGGAGATACTCGCACAACTGACTTGGACGAAGGCGTGTCGTCTTCCACAATCGTGTTAAACTTTTTCTCAGACAAGTTACTGGCAGTTTTCCGCTCAAGTTTAGGCGAATCTTCAACATCTGTGTCCTGGTGCTTAAACTCAAATATAGCTCGGTTCGGTGAACTCTGCTGCGAACATACCACTTGCTTCGTCTCTTGGCCCTCCATATTACCGTTGAGTTTATTGGCTTCCCTCACGTCCGATTTTCTTGGGGCGACTGTCATTTCAACGTCTCCTTTTGTGCTTTCAGACCGGTGAATATTTTGATCTTTCAGCAAATCCTGTACCGCATCCGTTTCTCTTGCAAAAGATGTTGGTAACTTTCCTGAGACCTCTTGATCACCTGACGCGTCGTTCAGTTTCTTTGAAGGCACTCCCAGAACTTCCGAATGATGTGCTGACAGAACATCTCGAGCTAAACTCTCTATCCCAATTTGATCACAGGCCACACGTCGACCCACAGAATGGCAGGGTTCATCTCCTTCGCTCATGCAGACATAATCATCCTGGAAAAAAATACAACGCATGTAACATTAATGCTTATACATAAAACGTTAATGATAAATCCCAATTTAAAATAAAAATTTACTTCTTAACCGAATAATTGTAGGAGCAAAAAACCATATGTACTGTATATAAATAATTCGAGGAGCGGAAGTTAGCATAACGTTTCTCATGGAAATAACTATCAACACATGTATAACCGAAGTAAGATCCAACTAAAAAAAAGTTGGCAGGAATGATAATGTGAGAGCAAGTGCGATACACGACAAAAATATGTATCCTCTAAAAAAGTGCAACAAAAAAGACAAATATATTCATGCTTTAAAGAAGTTAATCCAACGCTAGAAAGCGAATGTAAATTAATTTCACGTACCGATCTATTCTGTCTTTCTCTACATATTTATTTGAAGCTAAAAGAAATATGTGTGTGAAGCTGAAATAACATATATATATATACACACACATGTATCACAGAGTTTATGCGAATGTTGATTCATCTATTTAAACCTAAAATTGCAAAAACATGCAAGATATATTGTTTAGAAAAAAACGAGAAAGATGACAAAATATAATACAAACTACAGTACTCTTTCGCTACTACCCAATAGAAATTCCATTAGAAACATATTAACAGAGTATAATTGTCATCACAGATACATCTTATCAAAATATAAAAGAAATTACTGTAACATTACGTCAACAAAATAAAATTTTAATTAACGTAATATTTCAACAAAATAAAACTGTAATTGCTGAACATAATATTGACGAAACATGATAGAAGTTAATGTAACACCATATAGCCTAAACACAATTGCAATTGCTGTAACATTATATCTTACCAAGCGACAACGTCGAGGCTTTCGCCGGTGGCAATGCTGTGGTGAACAACAAAGTAACGTTAGTGCTGAGGTGCGGTGCAGTGAAGTGCAAACATATTCCGGAAGAAACCACAGAAAATTTTGTACATGAGAATGTTACAGGAAACAAAAAATCCGCAAGCAGTCCACGAAATTAAAATTATGTTTAAAATCTTGTATAAATATTAAAGCCTTCACAACTACATAAAAGCATTTAATTCCCGATACTTTGCATCCGTACCTCTTACAGGCGTTCGATTAACACGTTGACTCCGATTTTCCACAGGTAAAATTACATGCCGACAAATATCTCTACTGTGAATTTAAAAATGAAGGATTTTTATTTCACAAATTTAGTTACTCAATTCATTTTATTTCTAATCAGAACTAGCTTATTCGATTAATGAACACAAATTAGAAGAAAACTAGAAAATTTGTATTTAAACATGATAGTGCTTTGGTTACATTAGGTTACGTTAGATGATCGCGTGTACCATATATGACCCACTTCAGAGTCAACGTGTTAAACACTAAACTAAAAAAAATCAATGTGAAGTTACAGATACTTGAAATTTCCAATACCGTATCAAACTTAATTCAGTCACTTGATGAAATGTTGACTGAATTCATTACGTATCGATTTTCATTTTCTTACAACGGTTCCAATTTTTAAACTTTTCTCGATCTCCTACTAGGCGAATCCAAAGGAACAACCAAAAAATCTTCGAAGAAATGTGTATTCTTCAACTGACAATTCGGTTTTGAAAACTTCGTTAGATTATTAATTTGAAGTTCTCTATCCACACGTAATGTGATCAAAAGAGAGCGAAGACAAGGGAGGACCATATAGAATGGACTACAGAACACGGCGATTCTATGCACAAGGAGCGTTGTGTTCCTACACAGGAATCCCTGTGCATAGAAACAGCAAGTTAAGAACGAAGAGGAAGAAAAGACATGGAAGAGCTAGCGAAGAACGCGTGGAAGTTGAAAGAAGCAAAGGGAGCACGAAAGATAGAAGTCTAAAAGGCTTATCTATAGCTGAGGTAGTTTGACAGTGCTCTTCTGGAGATGCCAGTCTCCATGGCTTACTGTAGACAAACTTACCCACCTAACCTTTTGTCTATCCTATGCATCCTGAAGGGTTCAAAGATTTCTTTCATGGCATTCTTAGTTTTAATCATGGCCGGTACAGGCAAACTAGACAAGTAAAGTTTGTGTTGCATTTCAACATTTCGAAGCATTAGAGCAATATTTAAAAAAATTAATGCACATACAATATATGATAGTTTCGCCCATGGTTTCCTATGAAAAATACAGGGGTTGAAGCTAAACAAATAATGAACTCCTGCTAGGGTACACAGCACAATGTTGATGAAAATGATCAAAAAATGCTACACAGAAAGTTTGAAATTCTAAATATTTGATAGAACGGAAAACTTTAACTCCCACGTTTCCTCGACGATATTTGAAAGTTCTCTTCATGGAAGTGACGTAGATGCAAATTGGATAAAATACCGTACTTGGTGCACACTAATCAAAACACCGAAGTGGTATACGTAATTATAAATGGAGATCGCAGTATGGCAGCAATCATGAAGAGATGAAGCCAAAAACGAAACCCAACATGCAACATTCAAAATAACTTTGGATACCATGAGAATCAATTGAAGAACTTCGCATTGTCCTTTAAATCTAAAAGCAGAAAGGTTTCAAGGTTGAGGTAGAAACAATTCTCAAACTCAAAATTTCCTTCAAAATTATAGAATTAGTTTAATAGAAAACTTCCAGCATAATTAGATCGATTACCCTTTTTCTAGAAGCTTCACAGAAAATTTCACTTAGCAGACCAGAAAATAATTATTTAACTTTAAACACCACTAAATACCCACAAATATTAAGAAACATATAGTTCATTGGTCAAGAAAGAAAGGTCCTTCACCCACTTAGTGAGACAGAAAGTGGGATGCAAACAAGAGACGTTCTCACAGTGCGAACCAATCCGGCTGTTGAACTGGAGACGATTAAGGATAGCACACCCACCTCGATGTATGATCCGCTCTCGGAAATGTTCAGATCGTTATCCTGCCATCGTGCACATCTGGTACTTCGAAGCCTGTCTTCATCGCTCTTCACTTCCGTGGCAAGTCGCCTCTTCTTGCGTCTTGGCTTCCGTCGAGAGGCTATAGACTCCGCTCGACGTCGTACAGCCTTCCGACAATCATCGTCTCGACTGGTAGACCGCTTTGAACGACTAGAATCAGATGATCTTTTCCGACCGCCTGATCCAAGAATCTCCTTCGTTGGTCTACTCCGGCGGATCAAAAAACAATCCGTCTCATCCTCGCCGACTGGCTCCGACGAAATAGAAGTAACTTCACCGACAACGGGCTTCTCGGCGAGTCGCTCGGTAAGCAAGGGTGTTTCGAACTCCGAAGCTGCGCTTGTGCTTCGAGCAGGAGACGCTCCTCGAGATGATGTAGCACTCAAATCAGAAGAATTTCTGGACAGCGCAGTCGAACTCTGAGGCCGGAGAGATGATCCCGTAGAGCAGAGACTCTCGCACGACGAAGCTGAAAGGCGGCGACACTTCGATAGGGGCTCTTCGAGGTCCGATCCGGAGGTACTGCCGTGTTCCTGAAAATATTCAAGAGATTGAAACAAAATTCGCCTTGTTAACATTCATCGTGATGCCCTAATTTTCATTACATACATTTGTTTCAAAATAAAAAGAAATAGGTCATTACTTATACGTTCAAAAAGCCCCACCGCTCAGAGAACAGATGTGAAAATAAATAAACCTAATTGTCACGAGTTGTAAGGCCAATAAAGAAGGCGATAAGACAAGGGGCACACACTGCTGAGGGTGAGATTGGATGGAATGGAGGGGAGTGTCAATAGCAATGAAAGGACATTAGCGAGCGGGCTTTTTACGAAATCGATTCGTGAAAGCCATTAATGATAATGGCGGAGGCTAGAAGGACGTGCACTGCCAATTGTGGGTGACAGGTCGCGAAAACATATTCAGAGAGTAACTAAGCAGTGCATGAGTTATTGCTCGAACAGACGGTGCGATGGAGACCACCCTGTAAAGAGACGCACTGCACATCATAAAACTTATCTACAAGGCAAAGAAAACGGTTATACCTTGGAAATTGATAGGTAACAACAGTATTTCTGAATTTGCTGCCAACATTTATTACCAAGAACATTTCGAATAAATACCCACTGTAATAAAAAACAACAGATTTAAACAAGTTGAATGAATACAAATGTATACACAGTGATTCGCACTAAAGGTTCACAAGGTTCATATTCTCTAAAAACCGGTTGATAAGAGAAAAACTTTCTCAGTATCACCAAGTTCGTTTTCTGTAATCTTAGGGATGGAAAAAACTGTGTCCTCCCTCAGGCAGAGAGCGTGTTTCCTAGCATCCATCATAGACGCCATCGTATCTGTCCTATCGAAGAGTTGTAAAGAAGGACCAGGGAGAGCACAACGTATCAACGCCACCATAATAGGGCAGTGAAATCCTCGTCCTGAAAGGCGACCGCATCTCCGGTCGTTCAAATAAGATGCCGTTCGTTCTCATCGTTACCGTTGATGCTACGACACATGGCTCGAACGACGAAAACAACGAGCCTTTAGTGGGCTTGTCTAACGTAGGTTCCAAGAAAAAGGATGTACATGTATTGAATAGAACGATTCGAGAACTATTCAGAAAGTATTTATACCCAGAATGAGCATTTTAATAGCAGAAAAATAGTAGTTAACTGTTACAACACGAGACATGCACAATATAAAGTTCAAAATTTTTCCGTCGTTGATTCCTTATTGTAAAAAAGACAGTACGGCATGAGGGGATAACAAATTCTCTAAAACATGACAACTGGGAACCAATGAACTACGAAGTCTATTCAAAAATTATCTTCTCAACTTGGATCAATTCTCTTCCTGTGGCATGAAATAGGAACAGAGATCATAGGTTCTCTTTAATGACGTGAAACTGCGCCGTACAGACTCTGATACGAGATGGACTGCTAATAGAAACCAATTGCTGTGATGCCATTCTATCTCGCTTCAGCACTTAATCAAAAATAGAAAAAAGTGAGTGAATGCGCGGTAACAAAAAATAATGCTATACATTTTGAAGTCGAGAAACAAAGCTTTCGTCATAAAACCCTAGCATTTAAAACATAACACACCCACAAGCACACAGGAGAGAGTCACTGCATGCCTCAAAAAATTTGTTCTTCGTATGAAAGACAAACAAATGGATGCAACATCCTAAAGTTTCAAATTTTGGTAAATACAGACATGGAATATAATCTGATGAGTGTTATCGCAGTTACAGCAACAATTTTCTTCTCTATGAAAGAAGGCCAAATGAACGTCAATGTCGCGTGATTGCATTTTGTGAGGCAAGGATCAATTGCAAAGGAAATTGGCTTGAGCAATTTGGTCGAAATGACGAAGCAAAGGTCGCTTACTCGCAGGAAGTTATGACCTTTCAGATTAGGATATGCGGCACAGCTATAAAACATGTTATGAGGTATGTTTAACCGGCCCTCATCCATCCCTGTCTCGGTTCTACGGGTAAAAATCTTCATTTATATCATATCAGCGGTAAATTAGAAGAGCTTTTTCACAGACGCGCTTTTATTTTTATAAAGAAGTTTTCCTTAACAACATTTTATTCCCATTAGTTATTGCAACATCTACGTTTACCATCGAGTATTATTTGCGTATCCAACACTTGGCACAGAGAGTGACAGATGTGCGAACCGTCTCTTTGCGTAGCTGACGCTGTGGTTTCATTTGTCATCAGACCGTGACGGGATATTTGTTTCAATTGCAATGCGCAAAGGATTGCAAAACAAACATCAAGATGAAAGAAGTCCAGGCCAACTGAAGTAGCAACAAAAAATACAGCAAACTTTGATCCACTAAAAACAAATGACTGGTAAACGAAGCCATAAAAAGACGCTTTTCTTTGCCTACAAAACATTCTCGGCTTTGAGGGTCCGCTCGTTTGTTGGAGTTCTTGCTTTCACGCCGTCCCGAGCTCTGCTAGGTTTCTTTCACCCTTTCTTTATTTCGCTCACGCGCCTTGATGCCAGGCTTAAAGAGCGGTTCGAAGGCACGACCTAATAATAAGATATATACATGAGTCTCTCTTTAAGGCCAGCCACCTTGGAGGGCATGGAACGCACCAAACACAACATATTTGAAGGAGACACCCTCGTGTTCCACGAGGTATAAGGAATGATTACAGTTATAAGGCTGGCTGAGATTTACAATGAAAGCTTTCAGAATAATTTTGTTCTGACGAATCGCAGCCCTTCGTCGTATGACAACAGCTATCCACTGAGTTACGCGCCTCTAGATCGGCCCGAAAATCGCGCGCCAGAAAGTGTGTTCAAATTGTTGAGGTTTCTCAATCAAAAATCAAATGCTGAAATGATTTGCGATATCACAGCTTATTTGAGGAACCTTAGCAGAGTTCATCTCGTACCATTTTGGTAGGACAGATCATAGATTATGTACTATGCACAGTGTCCAAGGAACTGTGAATAGTGCACTCAAAAATACAGAAGGATTATAGCAATGAAAGATCGACGAATTGCTTAGAATGAAATTAAATAATCAAGAGAAGTAATGATGACGCACATACATGGCACCACAGACGAGCTCAGCAGAGCCCGGCGCTTGTTTACCGAGACACTTCGATCCATGCAGTGTGCTGCCAACAGAGGTAATAATAATATTAATAAGTACCAGGAGGCTGTAGTGTAGCGTCACTGCTGCCAGGCGTACGGTGAATGAGCAAGTCACACAACAGAGGACTTGATATCAGTATGCAGAACGGCGACTTATGGACTAAAACGTAAGCCATGCAGTCCTTTTCGTGGCACTGATCTGATAAGCTGAGACGTGACCGAACGAGTCTGGTCACAACTAAACTCAGTTTTCGGTCGTCACACGAGTATATTTACCAATCAGGTTAATTTATTACCTTTCAACAGGCTATACTTCAAAATCAAAACGAAAGCGTTTTTGTTGAGTACCAGAAACTAAATATTTCTCATCAGTAAGGGTCAAAATAAACACCGCTAATTTAGCACTGAAACACGTGAGAACCGCTGGTCGACAACTAAACAGAGTGAAGAATAAATACAGTCCTACAACAGGACGTCTAGATAACCTATAGACACACAAGGGGAGTGCCCAGGAGATGCCTCTGAAGTTCACCTGTCGGGCGGCGGCACCTGTCCGTGAGCGCTAGGGGAGCGAGTGCCGTGAGGGGAAACGTAATGGAGATGGGAGCTAATTTCGAAGCTCTCGGGCTTGTAAAAAAGCGAAGCCTGAAGACGAGGGTCTCCACTACCATGCGAGGGAAAGCTTGTGTTATTCCTTCGCCGCTAGAAGAATTAAAATATTTAGAATGAATTACTAGCAAGTGCAGTTTCAACACCGTTATAATTTATAAACAGAAATTAGAAAAAACTATGATTAAATCGGGTAAAAATACTAGTTTTGATCCGATGGCTAGTTTTCGACCAGGTCCTGTTTCTTCTTCCGATTAGAACATGATTCATAATAACGTAATAACGTTCTTTCGTAATAAGCCAACACGTGTTTTTTTTTACAAAACGGAGGAGGAGCAAAGGAAGCGGTTACCTATAAGTTGTCATTTCCTAAAATTTTCACGGTTTCAAATAAATTACGCCAATTGCTAAGAAACAAGCAATATGACAAGAGATTTTAAACGTTTGAAGGGTGTTTGAGAAGGTGCATCTTAATGCATTGAAAATTTTATAAAAGAAGGATCCCTAAACACGATAATATCTAGTATACTTGCAAAAGAGCTTTCCAAATCCTCACAGCTTATTTTAAATGTATTTCCCTTCAAGCTTCCCCCATGTGTGCGTTGTCAAAAGCACATCAACCACGACAATCGCCATTAATGAGACTAGAGTCGTATTCTTCTCTGTATCCACCATTTCTTGCACAGATGGCGACATTTTTCCCAGCTCTGATACACCAAGACGAATATTTTTCCATTCATCATAAAAAATTACTCAGACTATGGCCCTCCGAGAAAAAAAACAACGAGCCTGTCTCCTAATTAGGCCCTCAATCATTTTTAGACAGTGTACCGTAATGTCCCATTCAAAGCAATGATTGACATCTTCAAAACACGATTTTCTTGGAGACAGGACAATACTTGTCAGTTACCAGCAAAGATGAAGCGGCATCAATGATACCTGTACAGTTAGTTCGCTAACACGGTATACATTCCTCTCCATGAGAAAGATGAGTTAGAAAAATGGAAGGCTGACGTAACATCTCGCACAACTGAGCCTAAAATTGTCTCTTCTTGCAAGCTTTGCAGCTACGGCCCAGGAGAACTGGTATACAATCATCAAAATAAGCAGACAATCACAAAAACCGAATCAGTCCCACGCGCTACAAGAAGTTAGTATCGTGTATAAAACAAAATGACTTATCACTGGTTCATAACCGATGGAGAGAAGATAGTGCAACTAAATCTAACCATGACAACGCTACCTTTTACACTGACTGAGAACACGGAAGTAAAATGAAATAGTTTATTTGAAATAAATGCTAATGAGGCGCCACAGACTGGGGAACACGTCACAACTGTGAAGAGAGACACCCGCTCGTGAGAGAGCGGCAACTACCGAGATTTACAACCAAGGCAACATGACGCGCAACGCTCAGCCAGCATTTCGGAGCTGTGCTAATTCTAGGCCTTACTTTTACCGCAGCGGTTGTGTCTGTTATTGCTCTCGTTAGGGGCGTCTAATGGCAGCAATAAATTAAAGATACACACGAGTTCCCACCATAGGTGTGATAAAGAACGCGTCAACCATTGAAAATATTTCTTGTAGAACTGCTAATCACATACTTAACACAAGAACCTGTGCGAAACTCAAGCCCAAATCAAATATTTTCGCGCCAACATTATTCAAGCCAATCGTTGAAATGAAAGAAGAATGAACATCTGTTCCAAGTCATAATTTACTAGCATATGCATACAAAGAGAGACTCATGATGTATAAGGGAGGACTCATAAATGCGAAATCCTTTAGGAAATCTAACAACGCAGTCAAGTTGATAAAGCGACCTTTAAGAGTGAACACAAGAGTTTAAATTTAGCAGCCGCAGCCTCAGCTTACTGACGAGACAGGACGATTAATGAGATGCGAAACCAGGAAATTACATTTCTCCGTGTATTTGTACTTCGCTTTGCTCACGAAACCGAGTTTGTCCATGTCATGACAGGCTTCTCATTTGCCTAGTGCTACGCTGCTATTTCAGTGGCATTACATCACACGCACCTACCGGTGTACGTGACACGCATGTCCCAGGGTACGCCTCAAGAATGTCCCCGAGTACGCGACACCGTGAAATACGAGCTGATCGATAACCTAAAATACGAATAACAATGTGGTTCCTCGCTAAGCCGGATACCTCCGGGAAAACAAGGTCCAAATTAATCCCCACCAACAATGCCACAGAGTGAAATGTGTCTTACTGTTGACTTGGATGATACTCGCATATTAGTATATTTTGATTGGGATAACGGTTATTTTACAGATTTCAATAAGTAATTTCAAGAATTCTGTGATTCTGACGACTTTGTTAGTAGAGGAGCAGTGTGTCGGTTTCATTGATACCTACTTGAGCGAGCGAAAATTCTCTCTGGTGCCGAATAACAGTTCGTCTAGGTGAATAAGGTCCAAGCAGATAGACTTGTACTTCACAAAATTGTGTATCAAAACAAGACCCCAGTGGCCAAAAAACTCAGTTTTTTTCTACTAATAACATACTATCACAAATTATCTACTTGCTCTATTCAACAGACAAATGCATTGGCTTAATGTTACTCTATTAGAGATTTTGTAATGGATATAAACTGTAAAAGTACTTAGATCTCCTTCAAAATTACGTTATAAAAATTAAGTTGACACTTGAGGTGAACATGACTCGTGAACATGATTTGTACCATCCATCTTCATATTAACACGACAATGTCAACCCTTCGCTTAAATTCTTGAAGTGAAACGCATATCGAGTCAAAGAACCTGCGTGTCTACTCAGCATTTAACTTTAGTTCAACGACTCTCGTCAAGTGCTTTAGACGAAATTGTGGTGCGCAAAGTGCGAAGCTGATGCACAACCAAACGGGGGAAAGAAGGACATTCTAAGGCTTCTGTAACAGAGCACTGCTCGGTCATCTCGGTGGCCTAGCGTCTGGCAGCCTCATGCATGGACGTGTAGTCAGGATACGGACACTGAATCATCTCAGATCTCACTCAGACTCGGATCTCAGTGGACCTGCAACAGGCATGTAACTAGCAAACATGAATACATCAATAGCGGAGGTAAGTTTGAGGGCAAAATTTTCAAACACAGCAAGCTCATTACAGAGGTGTAACAGACACAGAGGCAGTTGTGACTTAAGTCGAGGTTAAAAACCGACGCCGAGGTAACATTTAGCATCCACAAAAAACGACTTGTTCATAAACAGATCTTGTGTCACGTACAACCGTTCACAAAATCAACCACTCTATACTGATTTCCATCATTTTCTTATTGAATTAGATTATAAAATCTAAAACTAGGAAATTTCGAATGAGGAAGCTTTGAAACATAACCCAATAAAATGTTATTACCAACAGAGAAATAATTAAAGGAATATTAGAAAGTTTACTCGAAATATAATCCATGAATACTCAATTTAATAGAAATGCAATTACCACAGCAAATGGACAAATGACGAGAACTAAATAATTTCCAAAAGACATCAATCTCGGCTTCAGTACTTCATTAAAAGCCACCATCAATCAAGACGCCATAACTTTGATCAATAATAATTAGCGTCCAATCAGGGCTTATTGCATGAGCTTTAATCAGAGATAATTTATATGGAGCCCGAGAGAGACGACAGCAAGAAACAATTCACAGAAGAAGCCCATTAGAGAGGCAGTAAAAACGTTTCGGTGCGATCACATCATGGCAGACGATGGGAAATTACGCTCGATTGTAGTGCCCAAACCACAGCAAGGCAATGATGGATATGAAATGTAATAAAACTGAACAAGATTCAGAGAAAATGACAGCTTCCTTCTGAGAAAAACAAGTTAACTTAATGTCATGAAGCGCATTAGTCTGGCCTAGACTACGTCAAAAAACTTTAGCCCACTTTTCCCAATTAGACGAAATGTTAAGAGACTGAAAAGAAAATGAAGCAGACATTCATTCCAGCAATGGAGTTGCATAGAATTTCGCCTCTGCGCGAAAACGACAAGATTCATACATTAAAGACCAGCATAAAATGTGTTCGTAAAACTGAATTCGGCCTCATTTTTCGGTTAAGAAAGTGAACTTTTTTTACTGGTTGGTTTCTTCAGGAGTACGATTTAAATAGAAATAGCAACGGAGCAGCACTACGAAGACTAGGTGAGGGCATATAAGTAGAGACACAGCGCCCGCATGTGCGATGAGAAGAAAGGAAATCGTGCCACCGATAAGGCGCACAACAAAGACATCGTTAGTCATGATTTAGACCCAGTTTAGTCCTATTCAGAATGCATGAATGAGTGCTAAAAAATAATATACTAACTAGCACCCACACAGTACATATTTTCTAATTAAATGCAGGATGACGTGAAAAAGTTCTGTTTACTACTTTACAGTAGATCACGACAGCTGAAAGTGAGTGATCATTCCACCGAACAGTATATTTTGTTGGGTGCAGGCCGCCAGCACAGCAAACTGACAGCGTTTGAGGAACGAGTAAGAGAGTACAGACGGGCAAGAGAGCGTCAGGGGCGTGACTGTCTGTACCCTCATCTGAGGGACGTTGTTGGACACGTCACCCCTACCCCCACCCAGAAGCCACGCCCCTCCTTCCCCGGAGGCCTCCTTGATGAACTGGCCACCGGTAGACCGAGGAGTATCGTCATTAGATACTACTAAAATTTTATGTCATAATTTATGTCCCTATTTCATTTGGATATTAAAGAGTCAAAAAGTTATGGCTGGATAGACTGAAATAACAGCATTATGTCACAACTATACACACAACTAAAAAAATATATTCATGGCTCAACGGAGAAAATAATCAGACACACAAGCATCAACGTTGAAAATTTTAAAACGCGCATTTTTCAATGATAATAGTCACAACCTACCTACACTTGGACCTATATTCACATCTCTGCTCATAGTACGAACGAAGCAGCACACTTCTTGAGAACTACCCTGTGCTCTAAGACATGAAGCAATCTTTGACTCAGAAGCCTCGAAACTCAAACATGATCATCAAAGCGTGCACGAAAACGAACCAGGAAGTGGTCTTAAATAATTTTTCAGGGGAGGAGAGGAGGATGAGGAGGGTTCAGGAGGGTAAGCGACTGTATCACGCCGGGCAAATAATTCGATTACGTCTGGCACAACGAGGGACATCCTGTGTAGGAGCCGCGGTGGCGTGACAGCTCGAGGACCATCATCTCGAGGACCATCATTCCCAGTCCGGGTTCCAGCAGAATATAAAAGGACTGGGCTAAAATATAAACTCGTTAAAATAGATATAAAATATTTCTGAGGTCAACACAGTACCTGTTTTAAAAATATCAATTCAAAACGATGCAACACAATACGCGTCATTGAAATAAGGATCAGTAAATTAAGATTTTCTATCAAATGTTGAGACTAAATAGCAAGACAATTGGTAAGCCAAGAGGTATAGCTTCTATTCCACCCACAGATAATAATTGACTGTTTTCTCAGTGCAAACATTCATCAACACTTAAAACAGCGAATAACTGCACAATATACATATCATGTAACGTCACAATATATCATGTATGCAAGATTCTACGTGGCATGTCGAGTAAAAACAATCTGATGTTTGACGAACGATCAAAGAGAAGAAGAGCATCATTCAGAGTATTTTCACGCTATCAATGTTACGGAAAATATCAGAAACAAGATTAATAAAACGACTGAAGACGGGTGGCAGCAAAACAAACATCGGTGTGCAGGTCAGGTGTTGGAGATGCTGCCCAGGCGGCACGTCGGCGTGAGTGAAGGCGCTCGATCAAGACAGACGCCGTAGATCGAGATCGATGGGGTAGATCAAGATGCAGTGGCACCGATGGAGAGCCATGTTAGGCAGCGTGTGGGCTTAGAGTAATAATAGAGTTCAGTCACGGAGTGCGCGGTGGAGCGGGTGGGCAAGATGGGAGGCGAGAGCAGAGACAGGAGAGAGGCACATCAGATGGGCAGATGGTAGACTATTCAAACAATACTAAATTGAGAAATTATTCGCGTCAAAACTATATTAGAATCCTATCAAGTGTGACTTAGGTTCCAATCTCCGTCAGTAGGCGTATACAAACGAAGCAGCATAATCAAATGCCAATGACTCACTGCGTACGAAGATTACATAAATGATAAAATTGAGAAGTTTCAGAGTATTGAGGTAATAACAATAATAACTCAGAAAAGACTCCTTTTCCATAAGATAAACGGAAAAGAACTTTAATCACGGAGAATGTAGGAAAAAACACCATTAAGTTGACCATCGTGGATAATGGAAAGATATTTGACTATAAAATAATAATAAACATGTGAGCCGGTCGCGACGTCAACATGTGTCTTAACAACAGAAAATAAAGTAATCTCTGCATGAAAGGAAGGAAATGACTCATAACGATAACGAAAGCATACGAACGCTTGGCTCCGCTTTGAATTTCTCGCTCGAGTTTCTACTGCATTTGTCTGAAGTTACGGAAGCGAATGCACGTCGTCTCGAGAGAAAGTTGGCGGCAACGCAATTGGAGTTTCAACAGGGAGAAATGTCTGAAATTTTGGTTGTCATCTCACCAGCTACGAGGTTATTTCTTTAACGTTTCTGCACAGCGAACAAGAACGTGCACGCAGGGATTCCCTGAGGTAACGTCGCAAACAAGATAGATCTCTCTAACAAACAAATTTCCGGCAAATAAGGGAGTTGTTTGTCGTAGTTCACGCCCGTGCCCTTGAGCAAGCTGCAATGAGCATTAAATGCCGTGCGTGCTTGGAGCGCCCGCATGGTGTGCATGTTGCCCTACCCTCACAAGCACAGCACTCACTACACTGTCACGACTCTATAGAACCATAGCTCTTAATTACGCCAGTATCCGGCAGCATCAGACATAACCCTATGTATAAAGCAGAAAAGTCCAAGATATGAATGTTCACACTAATTCCGCATCAATTACCCTAAAACTCCCAAATCAAGACTACAGCTAGCTCATGATAGAAACTATCAGTTTTCTTATGAAATGATGCAATATCGTACCATTGGTTCGTTCAGGGTTAGAAATTTTAAAACGGGTACAACTGCCAATATATTGTACGAGATAAATAATTATATTGAATCTCTCAAATATTCCTAAACAAATATCATCAAAAATGAGTAATTTTATTCCGTGATTATTGCTCTTAGCAACACTAAACTTATTTCGATTTCAAAGAACATGAGGGAACCTGTTCAAACACGCACCCTACATTCTTGGCCGAGAAGGGGCATGTTCTGGCGACAACTGTGAGCAGAGGCTTCAGGTTCACCCTTGAGGAGCCGTGCGCGGTGCTGTGGGAGACGCGACTCCCGCGAGTGGTCATGAACAGTTCATCCTTTATGCCCAGCACTGAGAGAGGATCTGTTCCGAGTGTCGTTCTCACTTCTTACCAAAGCTTGAGTGGATGCGTCCACGCTGGAGTGAGCCTCATTCTCGTGCAGAGGAAGGGTACATGAAATATTTACGATGCTTCTAATGGCGAGGTTATGAATCACTTATGAGGTAAAAAAGAACGTATCCAAAGAGCCTTCTGATGACATTCAAAAGAAGTCTCACAAGGCATGAGGGGAAGACATCTGCTATCTCTTAACGGCGAGCTAAACAAGTGGAGGAAAGCCAGGGAAGCTGTCCTTTCAGTCTGCCAGAGAAAACTTGCATCAATTGCCGGATGTAAGACTTACATCAATGTACTTAAAATATCTGTATTATTGAAACAAAATATTCTCAAAATATTGCTTTTCCATACTACCAATGGACTGAAATAAGGATAAAGTTACGAGAAATTACTCGTACAGATACATATCACAAAAATAATAAGAAAAAGCAACTGTATGAGTTGAAATGGGTCCTTTGTACTTGCTTTGCAAGCAGAAATCCAATGCGACCTTTTCACTGCCCAATCGATGAACTCAAACTATAATTGATAAAAATACTTGAGAGAGGGAAAAATTAAAGACAATTATAAATCCAGTGAAAAAGTTAGATGAGGAAGCCATTTCGATGCAGTACGCCGGGACCTGCTCAGAGCGGCGGCATGCGCTCCTTGAAGCGGGAGGAGACGCGTCATATTTGCACACACCACCTCCTGCGAGGGAGCGTGAAGGCGTGGACTGCTACTGCGTGTTATGAGTCACAACATCAGGCGTGATGAGCGGCACAGCAACACAAGGGAGCATCCTAGCAACACGCACCTGACGCGAGCTAAAGACAGATTTACGTTCTCGTGAAAAATCGCCCGAATACATCACAGGAAAAATAAACGTGCTCGGAGTTACTTTCCATAGAGAACGTTAGCATTGCAAATAAAGAATGAAAATTTCGCAAGGTTAAGCTGTCCGTAGGAGTTTCTTCGTGTTTAATACGAATTAGTTCCGAACTGCACACTGATGATTGATACTGAAAGAATTGGTTTCCCTATCATACGGCACAACAAATTAAAGCACACAAACCTACCAATAATTATATATAATTAACTACAGTAACAACTCTATGATTCAGAATTTGAGTTCACAAGCTACAGCACTTCTCAGCTCACGACATTGCACTTCGCTGTCCAGAGCAGACACGTTCAATACTGTCTGGACAGAGATTGTTCACATGATGCCGGTGGGACAGCAGCGCCGCCAGCGTAAGTTCTTTGGAGTTGATGGAAATGGGAACCCGGTGATTTACTGACGTACATCTTCATGACCGGGCACACATATCAATAACGTTGATAAATACTTTTGTATCTAGCGACTTAGTACGAGTTAGGAAAATAAATTTTCTTTTCTGGGCAGGACTCGAAAATCATACGCCACGAAGTAATCGTTTTGCCAAAAGCTTCTATATGTAGTGGCACTAAGTGAAGCAATAAAATACACCTGCACCTCCCTCCTATGCAAGGAGGGAAGGGAGTAGTATAGAATACTCGCATTATTCACAGCGAGGAGTGCAGAAAATAGGAGAGAACGCGGTGGTGACAACTGACACCGTCGAACATGTGGGGTGTGAGTCAGCTCAAGTTGAATGGTTGAGTGAGACCAGAGATTGAAACTACTGAAAAAAAGAGTGCGACGGAATTCTCCATCACAGACGCTTGTTGCCTCAATACAGACCAGAAAAGGAAAGTATAGGGGAGAAACTCAATTCTATTTTAGATAAGATTATCAGTTAGTTTAAAGCTCCCTATCCACATAAAATTTTATCCAAATAGAGGGAAGAATAGGAACAGTTTGGTATGGACTATAGAAACCGTGGAATCTATGCACATGTGTGTTCCCACCAAACAGGATTCCCTGCGCATAAAAACAGCAAGTTAAGAAAGAAGAGGAAAAAATAAAGAATCAGCGAAGAAGGCATGAAAATGGATAGATGCAAAGTGGGCACTAAAAATAGAAGCTCGATCCTAAAACAAAACAATATTTCTGAGAAAGAATGAGATTGGGAATCATGAGCGAAATTTGGAATAATTTTTTGCACCATTCAAAGTATGAGAGTGAATGATAGAATTACTTTAAATTTTAGAAGTATTATACAATAACTTGAACTCTGGGGAAAAGTAGCCAATTGGCGACCTTCTGTTTGAAGCTTGGAATCTACAGAATTACATGACAAAGGCCATAAAAGACGAGGATGTAAATACTTTGCACAAAACTTATAGACGCCGGTGTAACTTGGTCATGTTAACGACAAATTAATCAACGCAGGATCTCAACTAGGCATTTTTCGCAATGTGACAAAACGGAGATAAAGTTCTAGATTTTTTTTTATTGCCCGTCATGTGTCAACCTTGTTGTTCAATTAGTTCATATTTCTTCACAGGTACAAAACCGAATGGGTATGAGGCGATGAATAAGAACTTGTCTTCGTAAATATAACAAACTGTTATGGTAGGGAAAAGTTTGAGGATCACTTTGTAACTGGCACAGGCCTTTATCGTTGACTTTGTACTAGAATTAGAGTTGACCACATATCGCTTCTTGCCCAAAATGTAGCATTTGTATCTGCGTTGTTTTCCAGCATGAATAATCAATAGTGTCTGAACCTTTTCCCACATCGTACATTTAAAACATTTATGCCACTGTCATTCTTTGAATTTTCAACACAATACTAAATCAATGAGCCCCCTCAAGTGTACTAAATTAAAGAGCACTAAGAACATTTCTACAGCCTCGAAAAGACTCAAGGGATTCACAGTTGAACAGACCTGACTTGCCCCAAAACTTAAGAGCAGTGCGCCGAGTTAGTGAGAGACTACTGCAGGTCTGAAAGCCAGCGCAGACAGCTTTAGATGAACCAAATAAAGAAACTTCAGTGAAGTCAATCAAGCAAATGCAACATCTGCCCCAGGCAAGGCCATGTGAGTAAAGCGGCCACAACAAGAGGGTGTGCCATACGCAGTGTCCTTGTGCCCTCACACGCAGTGTACGAGCAATAACAAGGACTTTAAATAGCATCGTTGAAGCCAATTCCCGAAATTGTGTGCATAAACACACAAACTCATGACCTTAGACTAAACGATGCTATGCAACTCTTTGGGGCATTGAGTACTACATCTCTCGCAACCAATTACACATTGCATAGTTTGAAGCTAACAACCACTACTACAGCTCATCAGTGCCATTCTCAGTTTCGAGAGCTATTGGAAAGCATTCCATGCGCCGCAACACGTAAAGGGGAGGGTACAAGCCTGCTCACCACGCATTCAGCGAACACAGAATAAATAACGAGTACATGACCAATTCTCTCATTTCGGGTGACAAGGAATGGATACAACATTGAAGTTTGAAACGGTGTGCGTGGTGGCATTTAAACGAGCACTAAGAAACGGCTTCAATTTCTGATCGACTGGAGTCTTCTGAATAATTACTTTAGAAATCCCATGAAAGTGTCTACATTACTCACAACGTCTTATGTTGGTGCAGATAACACAAATTCAAACACATTAGTATTCCAATGATAGCGCTGAAGCAAAGACAGCGTTGCAGTGGGTCGCAGTCTGGAATGTCGACAGAACGGAGAAGGGCAATTACAGACCGTGAGGTGGCATAAATAGATGAGGCCTTAAGAACAGAGACGACAGCTCGTACAGGCAGGAAATGCTTCAGATAACTCCGGTAATGTTACCACACACAAGACAAAGTCAGCGATCATCCTTGTGACAGCAATAATACAGAACTGAACATTTGAATTATACAGCTGGAACTAATATTTCCTTGCGTGACAGAAAAACCACTAATGTACTACTTCTACCCTCCTATAGAAACACATGAATTACTCGGTAACTAAAGATAAGAATTAGAACCTCGACTCGTCACATTTGAAATTTGTAGCCGAGCATGTGAACAGAAACATCACTGTACTTTGAACCCCAGACATGCAACGTAGACTGTCAGAGCGTGAGGTATTCAGCAAACCGAGTCCTACTTGTCAGCAAGTAAAAACTCTAGGAACGAACACGATGAAGAATCTCTACCACACCCATGCACAGCCTCTATACTCCGCTGACTCCTCAAATGGCAGGCCACAATGCGGTCTTCCTGTTCTGTGCAGTCTGTAATGCAGCACATCGCAACGGTCTTGCCTCCCTCCACTCATCCGCCTGCAGCCACCTCACATTGTCGCAAATTTAGAATATGAATAGGAACGAGTTCTTACGACCACAGAAGTCGCATTCCCTATTGATATTTAACCGGAAGAAGTTATACGTCGATTCATTTCAAATTCATGATCGTTTAAATACAATAAGTAACTACGCAATCGTTTGAGAACTGAAATTTTTCAGCGTCAATAGTAGCAAAATTTGCGCAAGTCTGGGAATAGCAATGGACTAACACCAGGCGTCACACGCTAAAATCTTGTGTCATCAATCGTTGCAGCAACAGCGACGCATGTACGCACCTCTACTTGCACAGAACTCTATTATTTACAGATGTGGGTCGGTGGGTGATATAGAGAGTGGCAAGACAGACGCGTCAGAGACTGCCAAGACCCGAGCTAGCGCCAACAATCACGATAGCCTTAAATGTTTGCCAAGCGCATGCACACACAAACTAAAAAGAGACAAGCTAGTTTAGGTACTTCTTCCTCACCACATCAGCTATATCAGGTGCTGGCGCCCCTTGATGCATAAGCAACGGTGAGAAAGTATTGAGTGACGTTCGTGTGAGTGCCTCAGTACTGCCAAAAGACATAGGGCATATAAGGGTTCAGAAGTGTCATAGCATAGGACTGGTTCAGCCCGGGTAAACAATAGCGGAGAACCTTTAAAGCGTGATAGGTTTTGAGGAGCTTGAGTATTATGTTCGGTGTTACATTCGTCCACGTCCGTCTCTTACTTTAAATCAATACGAGTTCTAACCTATTAGGAATAAAATGCTTATTCCTTGTCTCTTGCAAGCCTGACTCATGAAATGTTTTGAGCTGCGCTCTTTGACCCAAAAAGGAAAGGCAATGCCGAGTACGTGGTACACGAGCTTACAGTAATTATGAATGATACGGATAAATTCAATAGAAATGCAAACCTCGCTACTTGTAACAACAATGAATATTAACTAAATAAATAAATAAATAAATAAATAAATAAGCGTCGCCAAGATATAGTGTATGAATAGAGGATCAGTCAGTGCACAAATAATCTTCAAGAAATTATGATTTGCACAACTTGCGAAGCTTTCACTAAAGTTTCAAATTAACCAGACGGGTTATCAGACTGCAAAAAAAAACGGACCTAATCTGACAACCAGCAGTAAATGAAAGTTGGGTTAGTTTTATCACAGTGGATTTAAAAAAAATTGAAAATCCCAACATTTGGAAAGCAAGTTTAATGATTTTTTCGTAGGGTTATTTCTACTGTATAACGGTAACCTGTCACATTCCACACAAAGAGAACACGCGCTCTGATCATTCAGAGCACTCACAAGCTCATGGTCTCAGACATGAAGTGAATATTGTCCGACTCGGTTCATTCTCCGTTACTGATTTATCAGTTACATTATTTGTTACAGGTTTAAAGAGCAATACTAGATTTGAGAAAATTGAGAACATGAGAAATTGGCATTTCATTTATTAGTGAAATAAAATTTGGAAAGGTCCAGAATTCGTCTTAAATGAAGACAACCTCACCAACTTGGCAAACACCGCAACCTAACATCCGGCGATATTCCACTAGCACATCTTCTGTTAAAAAACGGAAATGCACATGAATGTGTCAAAAAGCCTTAATTGGAATCGCTTCGTCGCCAGTCCCCATATCGACCAGCCTGGGTCTGGGCCGAGCATAATTTTATGCATGTACGCATAAATATTGAGGCGGCACCGGCCCACACAGACGCTTCTTGGTGCAAGTCTCACAGCTGGAAAGTCGCATTATCCAAGCCAAACACCCACGAGCTCCCATCATTAACAAGGTAGCGTGAGCCAAGTTAAGGCCTGCTACACCATATAACTCTACGAAATAGGATCAGGCTGCCATGCAAAACTTTGCGTAGGATCAGCACGTTAGGTGCGGTGGAAACGGTGTTTGAAGGTAATGTATCATAGAGGTGCGCTCCCATATTAATCCCACACATCATGTAGATCTAGAAAATATTTTAATACGTAAAAATTTAAGTGAATATCAAACAAATAAATTAGTAAATAAATACATAGGCACAAAAATAAACATTGCAACAATATCTACACATCAATATAATATGGAAGTTTATACGATGAAACTTCAATTTTCACGAGCATGCAATCCAATTTTGTGAGAGCTATTCTAAAGTATTCCTATTCATAAACTGGTTCTTATCTAAGAGTTGCCTTAATTGATGTACCCGTACTAAATGTCATTAATGAAAACCGAAATTTCAACAAAAGGTTTGAAGCCGTACAGAAATACCTAAATTTTCAAAGCTAAACTAGAAAATTCAATCTCAATTGGTCACTTCATTTTCCTCCCACATCACCGATGTAAATAATCGCGAGAGTCCTTCAGAAATTCGATGACAAAAAATACTTTCAAAGATAACCAACTAAATACAGTAGTGAATCCAAGTAAAAACGAATGTAAGAACACTATCACGACTCCAAACTGAGCACGTCTAATGAGATAACATCGAGCGAGCCCATGTAAGAAACCTCTTTTAAATGGAAGTAAAAGAATTGGTTTCATAAGTAAGACAACCGTGAAAATTACATATTGAGAATTACAATCGTGGAAAACACACTTGAAGAAAATTTCAGTTTCACAAAGGAACCCACCCAAAATCTTGACGACGCTCTGAGTTACCAGTGTGTTAATTTGTTACTACTTTGACGGGGATAGAGGAATGGGATTAAAAAGGATCGCAAGAGATAAAAAGATGCCAGAGATAAAATCAGCAATTACAGATGCCAGTCTGCAATAATGCAGGAAGGTGCCAAGCAGCGCGGCCTTCGACTCCCATAGCAGAGATGACGTAATGTTAACAAGCGAACACCCCCGACACTGCATGCGGCACTACACCCTCGTCTGCCCTGACGATTTACCTTAACACTCCGGGGGGAAAAAACATGCGTGCGTAAAACATACTTCAAATTATCCTCGCAGTTTCGAAAACCCCAAACCATGATGTAAAGGCTAACTTGCCCACACCTGCAACCAAATCGTTAAAAATACAATTTTATTGTTTTAAAAAACTAAAAACTAATTTTTATTGCGGAAATTAAAAACAAGGATCTGGCAACAGGTCAAAGAACAAGGCTCCAACCAGACGCCTATGTTGGCGGCGTACAACCACATTGCAAGCATGGCCCAAAAAGATAAGCAGTATACATGATGGATCAGAGTAATCGTACTGCGTCCTGTCATGAGTGTCTTATTGCTACCTCGCTAACTAGGAGTGTTAAGAAGCTCCCTACCCACATTCGGAGAGCGAAAAGAAGAAGGGATCATCTAGTGTGGACTGTTGAGAATGGGGCATCTATGCACAAGGTGTGTTCCCGCACAAAAATATCCTGTGTACAGAAACAGCAAGTTAAGAATAAAGAGGAAGAAAAGACGAAAAAGTGATAGCGCAGGTGTGAAAATTGAAGAAAGCAAAGTGGACAGGAAAAATAGAAGTCCCGAAGACCTAGCTAGAGCTGAGGTAACCTAACATTGCACCCTTGGAAAGCTCCTCTCAATAGCATAGGAAAGACAAAACTAACTAACCTAACCCTATTACAAGAGACTTATCCTCTACCCCATGGAAGCTATCCAACATGGTGAATATAATAGAATAGTTTTCATTAACCAAGTTCGACAAAACCGTCATCAGTACTTTCAAAAATAGACCAGGATGTGTAAGTGAGCACCAATATGTAGCCCCCAGCAACATGTGGTCAAGATCGAAGCCTAGCGTTCGAATACAAGGGCTAACTAAATGGGCGTAGGGTCGAGCACGTGTCCCGTTTCCTACAAGCTTTGAAAGCTTCCGAATGGGAAGGAGCCTAAGGGATGGACACGCGAGGATTTATGACGATTCCCCTCTTCAATAAAGAGCTGAGCAGTCACACTTGAGAGGTTTTCGAGTCTCATCAGATGAGCGAACAACTGTACGAGGCTAGATGTTCATAATATTAGTTACACGTCACAACCAACAACTAACGTATTTCATGATTTCCGACCCATCAATAGAATTAGCAGCTTATGAATAGTAGGTTAGCCTTCCTCGTAGAATTCATTTCGTTTGTCCTTCATTTCAATCCTAAGAGAAGAGCAAGCAAAGAACTATGCATACTCGGAATTATAAGGTTGAACTCTCGAACGAGAACCGTGTAGAAAGTGACATACTCAAAGACAGATCTCTTGACAGGTTGATCGGTCGATCGGTGAGTACACGAGGCCAACAGGGATAGAGAACTACTTCACCACAGGAGTAGCAAGCCCTAGGCGAGAAGCAGTTGGAACACAGCCAATTATATTTCAACGAGCGGATCGTTGATAAGAATAGGAAAGCGAATACGCTTAAGTACACTTTTAAACTATGAAGAGGGGGCAACAAAGGCATTATGATTCATTTTGTAATTTTACAGCACGATGAAAAATATAATTTGTCTCTAATTCGCTCGAGTAACTAGAGCCCATGTCGCACACAATTGCTCCGAACTCTGAGGGCTACTCCGTCAATTCCGTGACGAGCTCTGCTGACGTGATGGACACGCGACCTTGTCGAAGCTCACGCTCCCCTCCTGCACTCCTGATTCTACACCAGTGCAGATTACGATCGAGGGCAATCCCAAAAATCGGGAAAAATGCATACCACACAAAATAAAAATACAACAAACTAATATGACAATGAATGCCTCACATGGATTATTACTTTATGAGTATTTATAGGTATTTTTATTTCCTTCTCAAAGGAACGGCATAACAATTTGAATTTGAGGTGCGAAATTTTTGAAGAGAATCAAATTTGTCTTACGCATAGAATAAAATACTCGAACAGAATGTTGAATTACAATAAAGCCATTAATAATCCAGTGACAAAAAACATATCAAAAGTTTCTTTCAACGAGGTTCCTGTTTCAGCGGTGGGTAGCTGCGACGTCCTTATGGAATGTCTACCTCTCCCAGCATGTAAGAATAGAATAAAACATGGCAAAAAGATCGAGCCGAGCAGTCCGTTCTTTGGTCGCCACCCAAGTCTGACGCCGTCGGTATGACAGGAAGAGAAACGACCATTGTTGCTTCCATCGTACTCAAGTTTGTTCCACATCTACCAGAGGTGCTAACTTCATTCCCGATCGCTGCATCGGGCGGAGACTCGCATTGCATTAAGTATTTTCCTTACGATACGAAGGGATAGCCAGCGAATAATGCTCTCACGCACGTATATCGAAACGAAAAATTTGCCTCGCTTTTGACAATTTCGACTACCATCAGAAGTTCATTTTTCACTACTTCGGAAATTTAACATAGGCACAACACATTTACGCACACAACGATATCTTCACTGTGATGAGGATTTACTTACATCACATCGATGCTTCGGAGTGACATGTATACCGAACAGTTTTCTTTCTATCTCACCATCGCTTTCAATTTTTCTATTGAACACTCAGGAAATCTGATAGAACATCCGTATTTATAACTCGATGTGTAGAAAATAATTAAATGAAGACCACATTTTATTTGCAATTATACATGTACAACAAATTCTATCATCAAGTGGCAAAACGCAAAAAAAACTCTTCATTCTCAAGAGTAAATTGCCGATCTTCGTACCTAGTACTTTACACTTTCAAAGGTTGTGCAATGTTCAATCCTTACGACGCCGACCCCCACTATTTGGGATGAACAAACGCGTACACACGTCGACGATACCGCAGTGATACGCGTCGCAGTCACACCCACACACGCAAGAGAAGGTTTTAACAAGGAAAATCAGGCCCGAACATGGTCAAGTTAGAAGAAGGGCAGGCTCGGGATGATACCTATAGTCTACACGGAACAAACACACGCAGTCGAGACAGGAGGACGGACAGATCGTTGTAATAGACGGCGGGCAGTTAAAGCACGGCAATTGTGTGCACAGAAGCAGGGGCAGTTGCGTGCGGGAGACCGCAGTGTCAGGCGCCAGTAGCGCAGAGCTCGATACGCGCGAGGCTGAGACCATTACGGCTGCGTCACGCGACCTGCTCCACCCACGTGCGCATGCGCACCTATCTGTCTAGCAGTTCACATGTCGAATCGCGATAAGATGAAGCGATAAAACACCAAGCTTTGATATATATGTAAAGTGAGCACTAGCGGAAAAAAATGAGTGCAGATTGAAAATTAAAAGTTTAATATTTTGAAGCGAGCTGCAAGCAGCTCCCATTCCTGAAATTTACATGCGTCCCATTGTACTTAAGGCCTAGAATTTATGTTCTGTATGATTTCTTGATATAGATTATTGTGCTTACATTAAAGGTTTTCTTCATCTAGCATCGTAATTCACTTGCCTAAATACAACAGACAACTTAAAAAAAACAAGAGTTTGATGATGGTATTAAAGCATATCGTCTTTTCGCTTCAATTAAATTGGGAATATTTTCCTCCAAAATCATTAGGAATTTAGCTTTGAGCATTCCGGACTCGCACGTGCGGAGGCCTCAAGAGCAACGGCAGGAACCTGCAGTCGCACAGCTCGAAGTTATTTTAATACAGACGATTGTCTATAGAGTTGAGGGCACAAAAAACACTAATGAAAAAAATAACCATACCTAGACAAACGTGAGGTTCAATTTATAAGCTAATTAGAAAACATCTAAAAACGGGAAATTTTGTATACATCTCTACCTATCCTAAGTTACCAGCAGTAAACTGAATTCTTTTTATCGACAAGAATAAACACAAACCGATAAAATTCAGTTTATTTCTTTATTTACCGAATGACTTCAAACCACTCTCAATTCTGAGTCACTTTCAGACTTCATGTATAGTACTTAATAAATTGAAGTGTCCAGTTACCGTGCAATGACCCCCACGGTGCTGATAAAATGGGAGGCGCCCATTTTATCTGACCCAGGTTTGCAGGTCACTCGGCTGAGACCAAGATTAGCATCGAGATTCATGGGTCGCTTCTGATCCAGAGAAAAACAGGACAATTAGCAGGGATTTCCAGATCGATAACCTGAGAGTAACAAGACAATTAGCTGAGGAATTGCTAGGTCAATTAACCGCAGAATAAACGTATCAATTAGTTGAAAGTACCAGGCCAATTAATTGAAATTAACACGTCAATTGGTCGAGATTAATACGTCAATTGTGATTAACACGTGAAATAGCCGAGGAATTAACACGTTAGTCAATCGAGGGATAGCCGAGGAACTAACGCGTCAATTAGTAGAAAGAGAAGCATTTCAATTAGACGGGGAATAAAAATAACGAAGAGATCAATACTTCTTTTGGCCAAAAATTAACACATTAATTAGCAGAAACCAGTAATTCAATTAGAAGATAGATTAACACGCCAATTTTGAGAATTTGAAACGCCAATTAGCTTAAAAATTAGATTAATCTGTAGCACCAGTAAAAATGATATTGAAGTTAATCAGCCATGAATAATGACATCAAAAATGCATTGAATTAGTAGTTATACATATACGGATCAATTAGCTGAGAGATTAAGATCAATTATCTATATGCAAAGTTATCAGCAGCAAGTGGAATTCTTTTCACCGACAAGAATAAACACAAACTGACAAATTCAGCTTGTTTCTTTATTTGCCGATTGACTTCAATCCATTTTACTCCATTCAATTCTGAGTCGCTTTCAGACTTCATGTGTAGTACTTAATAAATTGAAGTGCCTGGTTATCGTACAATGAGCCTCAATTAACAGATCGTAAGGCTCAAACATTAGCAAGGCACCTTGATTACACGTAGCGCTGTTGTACAGACTTTTGAAGTGCAAGTTAAGTGAAACGAGTATCCCGCACCTTCATTAATCCTTACACTCGAATTTTTTTTAAAGATTGTACCGTAAGTCAGTTTTAGCTTTAATAAACAGTTATATTGTAACACTGGTGCTTTTAGGGTAGAGAGACGGTGTTATCTTGCACAGCGGTCATGTTTTAAGATAGAAAATTAGGAGCAATTTTACTATTGCCTACATCAGAACAGCTATGAGGTTCGAATACGGAACAAATGAATAGCTAAGACGAAACATAAAAGCACCCTTGTTTCCAGCATTAACCTTAACATTTGATCAAATCACCTCAATGGGATCACTACCTCAAATACGATATTTAAGGTTACGACTGCGTAAAACAGGAAACACTTGAAACAGAACAACTGGCGCGAATGAGCGAGCACGGCAAAGCGACCGACCAACCATCTGTGGGTCGCTCCAGCTGCGTAGCCCTGCTGTGGGTCTCCTCTTTGTGTGGCCGTCACAAATGGCCGACCTCGACAAATGGAGATATTCGAGCACACAAAAGAGGGAGCTTTGAAGGAGCCAAGTTTCCTGTTCCCTCGGAGCCAAAGGGGATTAGAAGTCGAGAGTCATTGCTTGATGACGTGCCAGAAGGGATATGAAGATACAAGACAGTGTAAATGGCCTATTGCAGACTATTACAGCATCAGATTACCGAAGTACGGGAAATAAACGCAAACCATTTACTTGTGCTGACATGATGCATAATTCAAACTTAAACAAGCAATAGTAGGAAATTTTGTGTTTCAAAAACTCCTCCAATGCATCGAAACTCCCATTAATTTCTCCACTGAAATAAAGAATCCAATCATCAGTATCCCGGCATTGATCATAAATTCGGTTGCGCGACATGTACACCCGATATTCCTGAATTTATGTCGAGCCTAGGCATGACACCCGCCATCTACATACAGGGCTAACGCCTAAACAAACAAGACAAAGACCAGCATAGACACCAAGTTCAACAGAACAGGAATACAGAGGAAGGAGGCCTGCGAACAGCCGTTTTACTGTCGTGACGATGCTGGACATCGGTAGAGCCTAGCCAGCGCTGCGGAGACGCACGGTCACGCAGCGACGGCAACCCGCGCAGATTAATGTGCGACTTCTCAACCAAGTTCTTTGCTGGTTCCAATATCTACTAACACTACGAAATTATTGCAGCTTCAAGACTTGAACTAATATAAATTATGATTGTAGTATTCACCAGCAGATACACAATTTTTTCTACTGTAATGTACGAATGACACAGAATGTGTTAGAACACTTTTCAGGTAACAACAGACTTAGAAAAATCATAGATTAAAATGCAATAAAAAACTAAAAAATTAACAGGCAATACAGTAGAACGTTAATCCACTGGGTGAATGGAACGCGTTTTCATCAAAAGATAAACCAAGTTCTTGTTGATACAAAATGTAACAATTTTCAGGAGAACATTTCAGTAAAATAGCGAGGAGTGTAGTAGCCCAGACGAGCTCATTACTTTTGCCGCACCACTGACCACCGCCTAAACGACACAACTACAAAGGCAACTCAAGAACTTCGGACAGAAAACGAGCAAAAACGCATCGCGAAAACGTTTCTTACAAGAACCGAGACGAGACGTCGACCCTCAAACTACGGCTCATTTGAGCAGGCCAAGACTATAGAGACAAAAGAGAGACCTTCCATTCTTATCACAGAGATCAAGAAAATGTCGCCTAAGGAGGGACGAACCGAACACGCCAGAAAGTCAGTGGAGGGATAAATAAACAGGGATGGCTATCTATCCATGAGGTTTAAAACTCTACTTACCTGAAGTAACTTAGGAAGTATGGAAGCACAAAGCAATAACTCTAATCAGATTAGATTTATTTTGTGCCTTGTAAATTAGCTTAAGCTAAAACTTTTGCGAGTAATCTAAAGTTAATATTTTAACTCACGGAGCCGCCACTCATGAGAGGTGTTTACCAGAGTCCTCACACACGTACCTGGAGAGAATGTAAATAAGAGATGTTAACGTTTCGGCAATGAAATTCACAAGGTTCAGGCATGACGCTGGGTTCACACCAAACAACGCGCGCTTGTTGGCTTTGGACTTCACTCCAAGTCAGGAAGAGACAAGGAATTCATGGCGACACGAAGTCAATTAAAACGAGTCTTCCGGCACAGTAAAATTAGCTCGCTAAGTTTTGTACGAAGCCTGAAATAAATTTTATGAACTGTAATCTGAAGCAAAGGGACTTATCAATTGAATTTTTGGCAAAAAAATGGAAAAGTACCGTACAAGAATTTTCTATAATTTTAAAGATGATCGAGATTTTAATAATTTGAATTTTACTCAAAAATTTCATGAAGCGGTAGATTAAATAAGCTAATGCAGAAGACACATGTAAATAATTTCACCAATTTTTGATCCTGAGTTCAGGGACCATTTGATCTTGGTAAAGGGTGACTCATACATGAAATCAGATTCGAGTACCCTTTCATGTTCATATTTTCTTTTGAAAGAAAACAAAACCGAGCTTCTTGCAGTAAAATAACTGATACGAGGTACAAAATAAATCTCGATTCTGTGAGAGATACATATAAAAAATAAAAAACTTTCAAAGTGGGAACGACATGAATGAATATAACTCAAGTCCTTAACAATCTCGAGCACCATCACTCTTGAAATGAATTCCTCCACTTGCGCTACGATAACAGCCGCTAATTTGGTAAAAGCCTCAACTTGCAAGATTAATTACCATCAACACTCGAAATGAAATGCATGACAACGAGCGTCACGCCAAGTACGGGATGTGCAATAGAGAGTTTTTACGTAAAAGACCTGTGTTGTGTACAGCAGAACTTAAAGTGTGGCAGCGAACGGTCCATGCTCGAGGTAGTTTGTGGCAAACTCATACGAGGAAATTGCAATTTGCCATCCCCATTGTAGTGACATTTACATTAATGAAAAGCGTCGCACAATGCCTCGTAATTTAGCCAAGAAAGCGTTAAGTGAGTGATAAATGTGACGAAACTCCCTGAATGAAGGAAAAGAACATGATTTCCGTGATATGCAGAACGTGCAGGTAGGCTCAATGCGGAAGAATTTCGTCGAGAAATCTTGTTGGCCTTAGCAAATGAAATGGGTCCATTTTTGGAGCGACTCAGTCGCGAGTCGAAAATGGAACTGAAGCAATCACGGATGAACTTGCAGGTATGTTGAGTAATAATTATTTGATAAAATTGCTCAGTCGATTCTAACAACACAAGCTCGCAAGTATAAGGAGCAAGAAGGATAAGTATAAACACCCGATACTGAGTAATTTTAGAAGAGACAGAAAGACAACCATGAAGTAAGCACTCTATTTCATTTATGACTTCAAAGGAGCAAACGGCGCACATATTTGAACTCGAGAGTGTAGCTACTGATGAAGTCAACACAAATATAACATTGCTTGAATTTTCACGAAGCCAATAAACACAAAAATTAATAAGAAACGTTTTGAGCTTATCTAGTGAAATATCAATAAAAGTGTAAACGAAAAATTCTTGAAGCGCGAGCTCGGACATTTCTCGAGAAAATAAAATTAACAAGACCTTCGAATTACACCAAGAATACAGCGCGCGAGCTTTGCTCTCGCATTTGAGCGTCCAGAGCTAGTCACACAAACGGCGAAAACCCCGAGACGGCGCACACCACAAGCACGCGTGGTCGCATCATACCATCATGTGCAGTTTTGATGGTCGGTCTGACCTACTACGTGCAGCGGAGCGGCCGTGCGGCGAGAGCTCTACGGGGACGCGGCAAGTTTACTTGACTGACATGGACGAAGAAATCGTTTTCGACTGAGGATCAGACGAAAGGAATAAATTACACAGTTATACTATTGCTTCGAGGAATATGAATGGTATTTGTACATATAGGGCAACGTCAGTCGCTAACATAAGAAGAAACGTAGTCTCATAAAACATAAGGAGACAGTGACCAAAACCTGGCAGTGTGCCTTTCAAATTATTGAAGAACAACAGCCGACCTGAAAACAAAGTAAGTCACATATTTACACCATGGGACCACCGTTCAACAACTAATCCACGTCTGATGTTAGAGCGAGTTAATAAATCTAGTTATTTATCCCATAACATTTTACACAACCGAAATTACCAATCCACTTACACTAAAACTACAAACTTACAAACATGACCCTGTCGGTTCAAACGCAACAACACAAAACAACCGTACCGGAGCAAACACAAAACGCAACCGTCTAAAACAACCGTACCGCAGCTAACACAAGACGCAACAGTCTAAAACAACCGTACCGCACCTACCACAAGACGCGATAGTCTAAAACAACCGTACCGCAGCTAACACCAATACGAGCGTTGCTTTCTCGACACGCAAGCTCGCTCTTCAAGAACACAGGAAGAGACGCGTTGCCTGATACTTCCTGGGGAAATTCTAAAAAAACAGGAATTTCCTAGAGCAAAAATAAAGGCGTTTCGAATCCAAATAATAGCATATGAGGAAAAACCGAAAATAAAGTTTGACTAATCGTTTTTACACTTGAACTTATTCGACTCATTTATACATTCAATTAGTTTAACAAAAGAACAGAAAAGAATGCACGCTCATTCAGGAAAAAATTCGCACTAATGGTAATTGGTTGAACTCGAAACGCAATGACAGAAAGTTTTTCATGTTCAAAGAATAGAACTTACAACAACGCTTACGGAAAAACACGCACTGGGGCAGTCGCCGTCAAAGAAAAATTCAGCAACGGATCTAGCGCCGGAAAGATGAGGCCAATTCTCACTATGCCTGGGATCTCATTAAAGGGTTCCTCCCCTAAACCATCGAGCAATCGATACAAAGCAAAGGTCGGCATGTGGTATTTGGGGGCTATTTTCACATGCTTCCCTGCCCCGCAGCGCGTTTGACCAAACCTCAGACGCGTTAACTACGGAGACGCACAATATTGTACAGCGAGTTACTAGACTTGAAAAGATGCACTTTTTATAATAAACAAAATATTGTGTTACCAGTAGTTCATATTGTCTGCTCATATGTGCACATTCACTTCAGTTTTGAGTGAAAAAATAATAATTTTAAAAATTAAACTACAAGTATCTTAACTAAAGCATAACCAATTCGTAACAGTAATCCTATGAGGGCTTTAAGGGAGAACTAAATGGCTTCAAACGGGCAATTAGATTGTTTTTCAAATGTATTTATTCAAATGTAAACTCTGTAAGAGAATGAAAAACTAATTACGCACGAGTAAGAAAGAAACATCGTTTGCAGGATCACGTAACGAACGCTTTAACGCCTACGTCAGACACAGCACTGTTTCATTTCACCGCATTGAAATATGTTCAGTCGAAACATTTTTAAATGAGGTCTGATGGATCCAATTCAGGTGGTCAGAGTTTGCTTTCCACGCATGAAATTTCATTCAACGAATAATGAAATGCAATGTTTTAGTTTTTAAATGATTAATATTTTAATAAAAAATCCCTCAAAAGTTTGATAGTATCGTGTTTTGAAAGAATTTCAAGTTCCAAGGATTCGGGAGCTGCATAAGACAATGGGTGCCAGCACTCAATACAGCGGCAGAGTGTCCTAAATGACCCGGAGTCGCTCTCTTCAAATATCGTCCCATGTGCAGATTCTATTGTTGACACGAAATTACCTCACTCATGGTAACGTTCGATGCCTAGTAATTTAGCGTACGACACAATAATAATATCTAGTGTAATTGTTACGCCTAAGTGTTCCTATCGTTAAGAAAATCTTTGTGAACAAACGTTCCGTTAAATGAAAAGAACTTTGGTTACAATAGAATTGTTCCAACATTTTTTTCGATCACTCTCGAACACATCCTTGACCCTTCAAAGCACAATGTTACTTTCAGACAAAAATCCATAAAATCCTGTACGTCTCGGTAAACATTTAAAATTATTGAACTGTCATTTCCATTGAAGTTGAAGCAATAATCGTGAAAAGTGCATATTTCCCCATTAATTTTCCTCTCTAACAAGAAAATTTTCACACCAGCCCACTACGAACTCGTGCTTGGGAAAATATTTAGTCAATTTAAATAAGGAATGTACGCTATACAAAGCTAAACTCACGCCACACCGACCACCCATGCATCCACCCATCCATTTCCCCCCCCCACCTACACAGGGCGCGGCGTGGCTGCGGCTCTCATGGACAATAAGCGAACGCTAACTCAACACGGAAGAGACCGAGCTACTCCACTGCTGAGAGGTGCAATGCGTTTTGATTAAAACAAGCTCATCAATAGGTTTTGAAGTTCAAAATCAAGATGAAATCATCGAAAAACAAATTTAGGTCGAGGAAAAAAAATTAATTACAGTAACTTTTGAGATAATTTTGCTATAAACGTGCTATACCTTTAAAAATTAGCGAATTTTAATTTTTTATGGAGACCATGATTTTTTTAAACAAAATATGCGAGCAGCAAAAGGTTCTCCAAAAACGAACCCTACTCATTAAAATGTTGCCAAAAAAAGTAACTCCCCAACCTAGCACCAATGTTTGCACGACTATAACTTTCCACCCGCGAAGTCAACGAGCGCGCAAACAAGAAATTCAGAGTTACGTTTCTCTTAACACCAAGGAGGAACAACGCGTCTCGTCGCTGATTAGCGCGCGGCTTACGACCGCCGCTCCGCCGAGCAGCACGAGAACCCGGCACAAAATGTTCAGAACAATCGCATCCGAAGCTCGAGTCCGAACGCAAACAAGCGTCGCTTTTTAACGGCCGCCTCACGATCCTCTGACATATGATGCGACCGCACGACTACTTTACATGAAGTCGAGACAGCCGGCATGAGCGAACAATTAGTTTTTTACGCGAGGCAACAAGAAGAAATGAGTTGCGAATGGAATTGATCGAATAACTTTGGTTATCAGTGCACTCATACCGAAAGAATAGCATAAAAAATGTGTTTTATTTTATAAATCTAACTTTTAAAAGCACAGTGTGCGTCGGCTGTGTATTTTGCCATAATAATTTAAAACTACCGATAAATTGGACCCAAGATCAGTAATGAATCAGAATACTCAGAATACGATTAGTAACAACGACAATCTACTGAAAAATTGCCCTTAAACTCGTCAGTTGCATGCAAAAATGTCCCTAAAAAACAGGCCAGCCTGTTTGTACCACAGACGGAATACGAAGATGAAAAAATTTCTAGCGGCAACAGTTAGCGTAGCATAAGGAGGCACAGTCACGGGCGGGAGATACAAGATGCAAAACGAAACATTATGGAACGCACGTAACCCTTTTTATATAAACTAGAAACATCCGTGCTTTAAAGCATGTATACTCGCGATACAAAAGCAGCGTGGGAAAGAAGTACTCACCCACGAGAGCAACGTACGTTCACTAAAAAAGCTGCGAAGATCTAGGTAGAACTTACTCGCTGTGGAACGCCACAGAAGTGATCAACCCTGACTTCTGCGGAGGTACTCAGAACGACGAAAGGAAGCAAGTATGGCCGCCATCAATCAGGATGAGGAGACAATATCCCAGGAGTGCTCGGGCAAGAGAACGTTCCTAATATAGACATGTCTCGTGAGCCCTATCTGCAGGCCTCCCATACCTGGCCTGGCCGCTCAGCGCCCTCCTGCTGGTCTATGGGTGCACGGCCTCACACTCCAGGCCCGGGGCACACCAAGTAATTCAAGATTGAATCCAATCTTCAATTTTTCCACGAACGATTCTACTTGAGAATTAGCCCTACAATACCCATGGTGCAGTAGCTGACCACTTCAAAATATAACGATTGTAAAATTTTAGAAATGAGATTAATTTTCCTGAAATGTTCACTGAAGGTAAACATGTACAATCATTAAATTTCCAGAAGTCATGGAACTTTTAATTTATGGGTGTACAAAAGTATGGAACAACAGTAAAATAGCGATCAAACTTTCAATACGTCATGCTTTCTTATAATTGCGAGATTAAGATAAAGAAGATCCCTTAGAATCACAGAAGCACTTGCAGCTATGGCAGAACGTCGGAACGTGGATACAGCTGTAAAATCAGAAACAGTAAATTTGCGACAGAGAAAATTGTACAATTGAACAAATTGCTAAAGAGATTGATGGTCCTAGAAGTGCTGTGAGCCAAATTCTGAAACTTTATGCTGAAACTTACGAGCTAACTATCACTGGGTAACCGGGCAGACCCAAGAAAGGTACAGCAAGCGAGGGCAGGGTTTTGCAAAGGCTAGCATTCGAGAGTTTTTTACCTCTCACAGTTCTTGGATAACCCTTTGTCAACCGACGGTAACTAGAAACAAGTTGCTCAGTTTTATACTTCGGGAAAAATAAAACAATTCAGAATAATTGGGCTGCTCGGGGGAAATGTTGAGTTAAATAGCGAGCTCGAGGGCGAACAGTACCATTCTTGAAACTGCATTTTATGAAACAAAAACTGCTCATCACCTCCTTGTTATTACTGCCCCCAAGAGTTTATGCTAAGCGACATGTATAACATATTTTTGCACGTGCATGCAACTAGTTCAAGGCTTTTTCAAAGATTCTTTCGTTTAATAATTAATCGAGGTTAAAATTTTGTCCGTAAAAAAATAACATGTGAGCATTTTATCCTGCCATCGGGATATTCGGGATATCGGGATTTTATCCTGTCATCGGTTTAACAACCCGCTCCAGGTAGCGCCAACTTTTTGCCTTGAAAAAGGACGAGCATGATTGGGAAAAAACACGTGTTAGGGCAGTCCGAAACATTTTATTTGATATGAAATATTTTTATATGCAGTATCACTGATACGGACTGCCTTCTCTGACAGTGTCGCTGATAAGTTAGAAATATGGACCCGAGAATTTACTCCTATCAACATTCTTAAGAGCGTAACAAAGAGCTAGACGGACCAAGCAAGCAACACTGGGCTATAATTAAATAGTCTGATTCCCTGAAATTCCCTTTGTTATAGTATCAAAATTTCGGTAGACAAAGGGACACTTGACGATGACCTCGATGTTTCAGGGCAAACTGTAACCAGAAGATTGCATGAGATAGGCCTTTATACACTATCTCTTCAGAAAAAGCCACTGATTAATAAAAAAAAACAAGCAGCAAGATTGGCATCTGCATACAAACACGTCAACTGGACAAAAAAAGACTGGAACAAGACATTTTTCAGTGGTGGATCTAAATTTAATGCATTTGAAGGCGATGTAAACAGTTTATAGGAAGGAGAATTAGTGAAAGTTAAAACCTACCTGTATAAAGAAGACAGTTAAGTTTGGTAGGCGCAGCGGGATGGTGTTCGGTACGATATCAGGGCAGGGCACGTCACCTCTTGTACGATTAAAAGGTAAGTAAGCGCCGCTAGGTACAAAAATGTATTATATAATTTTATGCTAGAGTTACAGAATCCAGGAATTGAAAATCCTCTACTTATGCAGGAAACTGCACCCTGCCATAAAGCAAAGCTGGTTATGCATTATTTGGAGTAACTAGGAACACAGGTTATTGACTGGCCTCCTTAGAGTCTCGGCATGAATCCAATAACAAACGGAAGACTAGGAGAAAATCACACGACGAGAGATCCAGCAAATTTTGAAAAATTGCGAGTGAAATTGTAAAAAGAATGGGTGTAAATTACAGTTGACGAGTGCCGGAATTTGTTGAAATTCTGCCGGTGTAGATGTGATTGAAAATAAAGGTCGCAGTACTAAATACTCCTTAATTTTGAACACCCATGGATAAAAAATTCCACTTCCCTTACTGCAGTATTTCCGGCAACTTGATATTTGCTTAAAGTACAAGTACTGTACAGCATAATTTTCAGTAAAATCGAGCTCGTGCTTTTTATATTTTTATATTTTTCAGATTTAATATTTCTTTCTTAATTGGATAAGAGACTAGTTCACTCGGGGCGTCGCATTTCGTTCAACGTACGATAAGAAGACGAACATTAAAAGTAATGGATTTTCTACATACCTGTACATTTGCCAGTTCTTGATTTTACTTTTACTTAAATATGTTCACACACACATGTAATTATATCAAGTATCAGTAAGATGTACTTGAAAAGTCACAAAAGAAAATATTAAGACAAGAATAAAGTCAATTCATGTCATTTAATTCAACGAAATTAAAAATAATTTAGTACTAAAATGTCGGAAAATTATACAAAAATAATTCACGCTTGATATGGCATAGCAAAAAGATAAGATAATCTGTACAAATCTAAAGCTATGATAAAAATTAAGTCTTTTACTTTCACTAAGGGTTCTTGATCATATCTCAGTATAGCAGAGCAGTTCAATTAATGATTGTCAATATCACAACGTAAATATGCATTGACATATCCGAAGAATCAAAAGGCAGACTTTCAATGAATATATTTTCATATTGCAGAGCTAGACTTTAATCTGACTTATTCTACAGTTACCAAAGTCGGAACGTTATCGTTTATATCTTTCATTATAACTACTTTTATTAAACTTAATTTAATAAGAACTCTCAAAATTTAGATCACCACGATTCTCACCCCAGAGCATCAACTATTATACGTATGTGGCAGCCGCGAGCTAAATACACAACTTCGTTAACATTCGAGAGTTGGTGATGGAATCAATTAAGTGCTACAAAAATTGCAGTAATAAAATCGAGAACGAGCCAAGTCGAAGACCTAGTATCCGTGCAGCAAAAGTCAGACGTTCAGTGCACCAACTGAACGCAATTCAAGGTTAGCTAGACAAGACTATTCGAGGCGCAAAACCCGAGTTGTAAGCTGAGGTACCCGTAGTGAGAATTAAGGGTAGTAGAAGCAGACTTTATGGCCTCGACAATTTTACACTGGTGCAAAATAACTGATGTTTTTCACACACATGGGTGTCACCAGACATAAAATTCATGCCCAGCAAAATTCCCTCTCACGATTTAGGTCGCAAAAAAGCGGCTAACACGGCAGTTTCACCCTCGCACAGTTTACCAAAACGTTCGTTAAACAAGACAACGACTCGCACACCCAATTATTTGGCATATGCATCTTCATGGAAGACACAGACATGTACGAGCTGCTAGAAGATGTCCTTTATACCTGTTTGCTGAATTGTACTTTTATCAATTATTCCCACGATCACCGAAGTTTTTTTCTTACACTAAATATCCTTGAACATGTGGTCCGCGATGTGAATACCTGCATAACATCGGAAAACCGAAAGATGAAAAGAGTAGAAATTCATATATCAATTTTACAGAAAAAATTCTTAGAAGCAGGTACAAAAATAGAAAACTGCAGAGTGAGGCTTAAATACCATCCCATAAAGAGAAATTAACTTCGTTAGGGCAAACCAGGAAGCATATGATATCTCTCCCACACAACCAACAGTTGTGCATGAGAACACGAATTTTGTGCGGGTAATCCACAGATTTAGATCACAATGCAACTCATAATTTATGGACACCTGAGCACCATTTAACTTTGGGAGAAAACGGACGCAGTACACTTTAAAATCATGATTATTTTTGTTCTCGATAGTAATCAGATCTGTGCAATGAACAAAGAACGCAATACCCTGCCATACCAAGAGATAAGATTCTTCTTCATCAAGACCTGCTTAAATAACCGTAACAAAACTTATCATTTCCCGGGTGATCAACTATTTTTACATGCTCAATTATCCTGACTTGCACGGCAGTTCACGCCCCAATAGCAGGAACTCAAGCCTGCGGTTTCGAGGCTAGCAAGAACGGAGCTCTACTCGTACCAGCCACAAACGATGCCCTGAACATACGATCGGAGGCGAGCATGAGAAAATCACCTTGGGTCTCACCTTCCCACTAACAAAGAGCGTAATTCAGTGGGAGTTTCACCACAATCGCCCCCTCGCGATAAAGAAGACTTTTACAGTCCTCAGTGCACTTAGACGCTCGTGAAATAACGAAGTTATAAGAAGAGATCGCTGAGGTTCATGCGGAAGTGAGAGAGGATAAACTGTATGTATAATGAAAAAAGAAACATCAATTACAGAGGATAAAGGATAAAAAACAGAGTAAGTCATTCCGATTACTCTAAGTTTCTACACTTAGATATTTGAGTAGAATACAGAAGTATTATTAGTATTTAACAAAAAATTAGTCACGACATAAGAACCACAAGTTGAATTTCTTTGCTACAGAGCCTCTATCAATTTTTTTAAGTAACTGAGGCAGGTTTACACATAAGGCAATAAAAATTATGGTGGAAAACTAAACCTTATAATTACAATTATTAAGCACACTCGATTTAGTTTTTTAGCTATTTCTGACACAAATAGACCGACGTACCAGCTGTAAATATAAAAAGGAAATGTAAATTATTTCCTTCTCTTCTATGAATTCGAGCTACACAAATAAATACGAGCTCCAAGTTTAAAGAAGCACGTGAGAAAAAACAACAGGACCATACACCTACACGATACAGCTATTGAGACTGCACGAGACTGCTTCGGTAGTCGCTCTTCCGAGAGGTCAAGTTCCAGTTCACATAGGCAAAATACGATGCAGTGTTCCAGAGTTCTACTTCAAAAGTGAAAAGTATTCAAGTGAATTATATAAAATATAATGAGCTAAGTAAACAGCTACATTTTTCCTTACTCTAAAATGCATAATTGGCGACAAAATTCTTGAAGTCACGGCTACGCTACAGAAAGGGGAAACTGAACTTTTAATTCGGAGCTATTTGCTTAGGGCTCAAAATCAGTACTACATATGTTCGTTTTTACTAAATATAAATTCATTTCTCTTTAGGCCCTTCGGTAAAACTACGTGATAAAAAATTCTGACCACCTGAAAAACTCAACGATCAGGTAGAAATAATTCACTAGAGCTCATAGCTTAATAAAAATTACAAATAAATACGAAAAACCTCTGAAAAACCTCTGAATAAATACGAAAAATTGCAAATAAATACGAAAAACCGCGCTTGTCATCGCTTAACGGAACTTTCGCCTTATTAACACGTACATGGAAGCCGATAAATTTAAAAAGAATAAAGATCAGCACAGTGCTGACCGAGTATAAGGTTTATTCGACAGGATGCAAACCCAAGACTCGGCCCCAAATCATGAGGCAAAGAAACTCGCCTAATGGACAAGCCAAAGACGGACATCTGACCCAAGCAAACATTATGACCGTCATCCTGCCCCGATATCAAAGTTCGCGCAGCTATATTTGGTATCTCATTTACTAATAGAGGTCAATAGCAAAGTCCGCAGTTCGTGGAAGCTTAATAAAACGTAAAGTAGGCTTGGAGAACATTAACAGAAAAGAAAAATGGGTCGCATATAATAAGGTCAAGTATGTGATTTCCTTTATACTAGACGTGAGCACATATTTTATTGAACTAGTCATAAAGCTTTCATTCTGTACCTGATATTTACGTAGATTTCTTAATAATGTGTAAAATATTTTAGCATGCCTACCAATGTAAGTACAAATTTCACCGAAGTGATAATGTTTATTCTAACAGCTTTTGTGACCCTGAGGGCATTCAAAAATGAAAAATACTTTGGTGCGTGAAATACACAAGCGATGTGCATATTTCAAGTCGTTTCACAACACCCATAACGGAGGCCAAAAGAGGGCAGAGAAGCGCACGTCACCGTCATTAGAGAGCTCGCCGCAAGTCTGCTCCGATCGAACTGCTCTGAATGGCTGACGTGACAACGACGTAATCCCGCTATCACATGTTCGGACACGGGCTCATTCACGGGGTGTTCGGAGTTCCAGGCCTATAAAGGGAACAGCTTTCACAGACTAAACGATTTGAAGGCGTAGATCGAAAATATATTGCGGTCGCTCAAAAGAGGTTTCCGTAAAATATGACTTGAATATTAGAGGCGCAATATCAGAGAAAGTTTGGTACTCTTAATGTTGCTCGGTTCCTTCACTAAACTGAAATACCTGAACTACCTCGAAAACAAAACTTACTTAAGTCAAAGTAGTTTTCCAGTGTATTTTATGAGTCGAGTGTTACATGCAAAGCTGAATAGAAATAGAATAAAGAACAACGATGTCCAAGACTATTAATGTATAAGTTAACTTAGATGCAATTACTGGTGGTCACTTGAAGGTCTCTGCCCCAAGGCATCAATGACAAAATCATGCCCCAGGTCACACAAAGTAGTGCTGCTCTCATTTGACGATGACCGTAACCGTAAACTGAGGTCACACGAAAGTAGAATTTATGACGGAGACAAGGCCAAGAAGCTCTTAGTGCAAACCTGTCTCGATTATTACAGGCAATCCCAGATGACACAAGTGATGATTATGAAAATAACAAAGTACGAAAGTGTCGCGGGACCACAAGCTGTACTTTTGGTAGTACAAATTACATAAACACACCTCAGAAATAATGGAGTAACAACGAGGGTCGGTGGGCGACCAACTTAAGTCAGAGGAGACACACGTGTGTCTTGCACCGAGTTGACTCAAATTATATTACATAACCATCCCGAGTCGTGAACGCTAACCACTACTTGAGGAATTATATGACAATAATAAGCAATGAACGACACGCGAAAACGACACTACTGATTCATACAGTACTACCAATGTATTTCTTTGTGAAAGGTAAAATACCAACAATGGTGTATAAATATTATAAGTATACATATATAATATGCATAATATAATATATAAGGAGTACAGCTAAATCTGAAGTGCATTTTCAGAAAAGCTCGCCTGGTTCTCTCATACGCTACGACGCATACTTGACCGAAACATTGTATCTACATAATACTAACAATAAGAAATTTTATTTTAAAAATATTCTACCCCAGTTGTGTGACAAAACCATTATAGAAGACAGCACTGAAAAAATTCCTCAAGAAGCATAAAACTGATGAAGCACCAAAAAAATAACTTTTTTGCTCGATAAAAATTATATTTTATTATTATGCTGATGGAAAAAAAGTCACTACATTCAATCAAAAAATGAACCTTTCAAATGAGTGATATAATCCAAAGGCGTACACTAAAATGCAAAAAAAACTTTCAATTCAACTAAATATTATGAGCGTATTAAGCCGTTATTTTGCATTACCGAAGAACAATGCAAAGAAAGTTTAGTCCCAGAATATTAGTTTTTCAACTGAATTGTTGAATTTGCATAAGTACTCTCATTTTTTGGCGCAAACCTATGTACTTCAAGTAGCTTCGATGCAGGTATTTTTTAAAACAGAGAAGTATGTAAAAGCTCGATAGCGAAAACATTTTTAAAAAGCGTTTACCAATATGAGGTATACACAGAGCTGGGCACCGCTACTTTGAAATGTAGCGGCCGCTACATTTCAAAGTAGCGCTGCCCAGCTCTGGGTATACAATTCTAGTTTCGTATTTCCAGTGTTTCATAAAATAATTAAAAACCGACGTTTGGTCATATTTTAGCTTCATACTGGCCAGAACAGGGTTCGTACCACGGCACCTCGATAATGTATTGGCAATAAAATTAACTTCATTCATCCACCAGCGGCACACCTCTGTATCATACATCAGATTTCAATTCTAGTCCAAGGTATCATTTTATTTCTCGAAAAAACCTCACATGAATTCACAAAAATTTCATGATAAGGACGCATTCCCACGAGTGTCAGGCGAGGTTGGTGTGAGGTGTCAGAACCAAAACTTGTATTTTCTCACGAGCGCTCATTAACGCACTAATTAGCAACGCAGCTCACTTACGCGTCACTTTCCTGGTGCGTTCATGCCGGCCTTGACAGTCCCTTCAGTGCCTTATCGGTGACATCACGGAAAAAGCAGCAATTTCAGGAAACAAGAAGCATTAGCCTGAGCAACAATTAGCACTCCCACTCGTGCAGGTAATACAGCTAACTTGCGAGTTTTAAACTAGGAGAAAGTTCTCGCGATTTGATCTAATCGTGCGTGACACTCAATCTCGTAGGTCAAGAAGAAAAGTAAATTAGAACAGCGCATTGAATTTCGCAAGAAGGGCGTTGTTGCAAAATCAGATCGCAGTGTGTCCGAACTGAGCTGGCTCTGCCACATCTCGACTCAAGAAGGAGTTCACAAGGCTACTCTAACTCCAGACTAGACAGCTAGACGGCTCGCCCGCGGCAAATGGAAGGAAGTTATTAGATCCTTTAGCAGATGAAAGCTATTGTGGAAGCAGCTCACTAGAAACAAGGCCCTGGAGATTGCTAAAGGTTTGCCCTAAAGCAATAGCTTCTGCAGATATGATCTTTGTTTCACAGTAATAAGTGTTCATGACCTGTCGCGTATATTTGACGTTAGCCTTGTTCGGCTTCCACAACAGACCAGTAGATCAAATGGCTAGATTAAAAAGTAGAAACATTGTCGCTTCGACCTTACGTTCACATGGGAAGACAAAAAAGGAAAATTCTCGCTCCGATCTGTCTGACATGAAGCTCGTTTCAACAGATTTCGTCAAGAGACTAGATATCAAAACAGCGTAATGTAATAATCATATGCATAATAGAACGTTTGATTCCGCTTGTAACTCGCTAACGGCATACATAGAATGCGTTGTTGTGGATAATACATAACTAATAAATTTACTGTGGCCTCAAGAACTACACAAAGAAATATGCAGCCACTTGAATAATAATTTTTCATCACAGAACGAAACAAGGCATTCAAAAACTTTAATGAGTGAATATGGTATGCATTCATGAAAGAAACAAGCATATGTGAAGAAAACCCCCAGCAACACGTCCTTCATACACGCCAGAGTCTACAAGGAGCCAATTCAATACAATGCCCCAGAGAAGCTAGGGAAGAGGACGCAGCCGGTCATTGGAATAGCAAACGAGGGGCCCTCGATGGGCCTCAAGGCGAAGCAAACACAGCGATGAATCAAAGCGGATGATTACCGTCTTCATATTAAATCTTACCATCCATCAAAAACAATTTGCATAGCACGATAGAAAGATCATTCTCAGAATGTACAGTAACGTACATAGCAACAGAAAACAAAGCTCAGTTTTCTAAATGAATGAGAAATAGACTCTCTATCGCACAAAAAAAAGTCGCTGTTTTATCACTTGAGATCCCAACTTAAACTAGGTACTCTTGAGAAATATTCAGCACAATAGTAATGTATTGACAAACGATAACAATTTAGTTCCGTTTCCATCAAAGCGAAGGACAGTAAAATCCTTGATTGAATGAAGCTTAATGAAATCCACCCAGGCGCAACGCTTGAACAAAATCTGAGATACCAACGAGGATGAAGAGAGGCTCAAGCTGCAATGCTCCCCAAACACAACACAGGTCCCCCAAATGCCAGCGTGCGCTGCGAGTGCCTGCTGCAGGATTACGGGCCCTATGCGAGCTCAGGACAGGGCGTACCACGAGGTGGTCTCCAAGCGTATCTCGAAGCAAGAATCAAGGACTATTGTCATACTTTTACAGCGACCACACACGGCGGCATTACTGGCGTATTTCACTGGTAATCAACTGAGATACGTCCACGTGTCATGTCAAGTCGGAATTTGTTTTAATGTTAAACTACTGGCTCTACTATGTAATGAACAGATTGATAAACCTAATAAACATCAATGATAAAAAACAAGAAATTCACTGCCTAGAACGCCCGTTACATTTAAATGGTCATTATCGCTATCGCTACGTTACCATTACAGGAAATGCCAGGTTACTAAACAAAAAATCAGTATTCGAACAGATGGATTTCTTCACTCTATCAGTATTCGAACTATTCACTCTATGGGTTCGATGGAACCGAAAGTACTATCGCTATACTGCAAACAACTTCAGGGACGCATGAGCGAGTAAAGCAGCCTAGTAGTATTCTTTTACCACACCTCAAAGTCACAAAACTAGTCACGTATTCTTCATAAGCTGAAAAGTTGATGAATGACTGTACTTCAAAACGAACAACAAAACACGCTGGTTTTACTACAGCAACAAATGCGTGGGTTTCTAAGAAGTGTTTATTTCGCACCGTCTTTTATAGCGCATTAGATAGACGTGTTATCTCAGCAAGCAGACAGCTCAAATATGAAGTTTACGCGACGCCTCTGCGAGTAGGGTTGTGTTTGTCGCAACCCGACGACCATATTTGGGGGTCGCATAAAACGCTAGAATAAATAGGCTCGAAGCATAAGAATAGATCGAGAAATAAATGATAGACCGTTCACCTTTCGTGACGAGGCTGCGTACTTTCACACTACCTCATACTATGGATACACCGGTAAGTTCAGGTAAGTAGAGTTAGATACTTTGTAAAGGACAGACAGCTCAATAAAACTTCGAAAAAAGAAGAATATTTGAAAGCTATTTGCACAACAAATGATTGAGAAATAACGGAATTTCATCACATTCAAAACTCAACCTCGGGTGAATGTTGAGACAGCAAGCACGAGTTCTGAGTCGAGGGCCACAAATCGTTCCAAAACCACCCCCTGAAACCGTGGTCCTCCATTTTATTTCAGAAGCATATTTCTGAAGCTCATGGAAGTTCGGTGGCAGAGCAAGGCAGCATTCAATTCGCTAACCGCTCTACACATCTATTGGCTTCTATCAGCAAAATTTCGAGTTACCAGACAGCTAATTATCTAAAGTTTAACTAGTTTGTGCATCAATATCAACCAAATTTAAAGAAATGTGAGGCTATTTTCAATAATCAATCACCCCCTTCATCAGGTTTAAAATGACTTCAAATTCGTACGAATAAAACTTAAAAACGCAAAGAGAAAATCTCCTGAACACGTAGGTAATCCTTATGTTTCCTCAGTCCAATATTTCTGATCCTGGTGAATTAAAGTTATTATCATGAAATAAAACCATACGAGTTACCATGAGGGCAGCCAATTACTCACCATCCTCCAAAATGAGGTAACGTCATCAGTCACGTCCTTTGCCCGCATAAAGTCCCACAAAAATCATGGATGCCATAAGCGCAACTAAAGAGTGATCTTACGACGTGCATTAATGGATGCGCGCTGGTATAAAGGGCTCCCAAAATGCCATTACCCAGCATGAGTAAGCTCAACGAGAGATAACCGAGTTGGTGATTAGATGCGCAACAGCACGTGAAAGCTGATTCCAAAACAGAGCACTGGCAACTCGCAGCCAAAGTAATAATGAAGAATATTTTTTAAACGAAACATGACACAGCTATAAAATGTTGGAATAGAATATTACCTGCAGATAAGCATAGCAAAATTAATTGATGGAAGAGCTAATGCTTAAGATTGATGATCACTGAGTGACTGACTACATCGTAGAATGACATGCTAAGTAAAATGCTTCCAGGAATTGCGGACTCGTACAACTGCCTTGGAAAAATTGCACTACCACCTGACATCCGCAGGCCACGGAGGATAACATCACTGAAGGTCGGCGAGCAAGGATCAGGATCATCCCGAACATAAGTCAGCAATTGAAACATAACTTCAACTAGGTTTCATGCAAACACAAATGAAGAAAGCTAAATTTAGTAACGGAGATCTTTCGAACAGATTAGATTATTTGTTAGTTTATACTAACTAATCCATAGAGGTCACTATACTAAAGTTATTTGATCCCTAGAAAAATTCTTTTCCATCAGGCTTTCTAAGAGTAACTTGTGCTGATGCGCTGCTAAAATTGAAGGCGTTTGTGAAGTTTCCAGTAGTTTGCAAACCTCAAGAATAATATGAGCATCATGCATCCATAATGTGAACGTTTTTATTTTGTAGCAAGTTTTTGACTTCCTTTAACGTATAAAACGTCTAGTATGTCAGAGAAAAAGATTTGATTTGACGGCACCTAAAAAATCCATGTTGATAATTCATCGACTGCTCACTGGGCAATGCATCACGCATAAATGTCGGAACTCCACTCAGCGCTGCATTAGTCAATTAATATTAATTTTTGTTCATTACTTGAGACAAGTTGTGCAATGAAAAGTTGACTCCACTTGGAACGCCCCATGCGAGCTACAATGCAACGTCAGGGTCAAGTAATAAAACATCCAAAAGTGCATTCTTACCTTGCAATCAGCGATGACTTGCTCCAGGTAGTACTGCCACTCGAGGGCTTTGAGGAAGACCTGATGGTAGCGTTTCTCCAGCAGGCGAGCACGTTTGGGCACAGAAGACTTGCCCTTTTTGGCAGTCTTCTCTTCGACAAGACGGGAGTGTTGAGTGTGTTGAGGGCTGTGAGAAGAAGCGGTCGCGCCACAGCGGGGGGTCGATGTGGCCGTCGACGGAAACTCTGACACTTCGCTCCGTGGGGTAATAGTTTCCAATGAGTTCGGAGGGGTCTCTGAATCGTCCTCTTCCTTAAAAGGTGCACAGGTTAAGGTTTCAGGATCCTGTGATGCGTTGGGAGGAAGAACGGAAGGGTGGTCTGTAGATGCGGAAGCGGAGAGAGCACTTGACGTGTTCGGCTGTGCCGGGATGCAGTCGTTGGTGTCGACGTCAACTTTGGTGTGTGCAGTAATAGGTTCAGATGGCGAGGGTTCTTGGCTGCTGTCATCCGATGCCTGAAACTCGTACTGTTTCACGAGGCTCTTCACGAATGGACCGTGGACCTTGATATCTTGTAGCAGGACCTGAAAAAAAATACATTATTAATCGAACGTTTCCTAACTAATTCCATTACTGAAAGCATGAAAAGGTATTCACAAAATTAAGACGTCAAATATTCTTATATGAATTCGGTATGGATTCTCAAACTTTCAACACAAAAAATAGTTCATTGTAGAAGCACTTCTCATTGAAAATTCGTTGAACTTTCTAAGCTTCACTCGTGTCCACACATGACCGCAACGGAAGCAGCACCCTGTAATTGACACAGATTAATTATGAGTTTCGTGGGTTTCGTGCCGCAGTGAAGCAATCGGCCGTACGAACGTGAGGAGGGAGACCCGCATTCTTTCCGAGTCGCTCCTGTAGTCAAGTAGTTAACGAGGCTCTAAAGACACCGCAACTCTTCCTTCCATTGTCAAACGTCCCTGGAAAATCATGGAAGGAATTCTATTCGGAGACACAATTTCACCAAAGGGATGCGAACAACAGGAAAACTAGTCAACTTTCCGATGCCTTGGTGGGAATGAGAATGCTGCATAGCCATAAAACACATGATGTAACCCATACAAGGTTATAAATCGTATCAAAGGGGTTTTGATGGAAGCATTATTTACACAATTTCTAGCAAACAGAACGAAAACGTGATCAAAACCTCCAATTGGTGCAAATTAACAATTATATTTCATTGACTACACGCAGTTTTACAATAGACGTTTTCAGAGAACACGAACCTCTACGAAAATGAAATCGCATGCAATCATTCAAGATGAAAATGACGAATGCTCGCACTGTTCTGCGATAACCAGGCGAGAATCGCAGCTCGTCGCAGGCAGTTAAGTCAACGGTTAGCGCGGGGTGTAGACAGCTGCAGCCGAGGAGCTAATGGCTCCAATGCACAGCTGTACGAACACCTGTGCACTCAGCAGCGGGTCACCAGCCATTCTCAGGTAGCGCGCGCGAAGTAGCAAAAAAGTATTTCGCACTCTCTGACAGCAGTGACTCATCTCGGAGGTCTGTCTCATAAGAAGTTGCGGCGTTGTACACACAGGTTACGTGAATGATGGGACAGGTGCAATCCCAAGGATAGCTGGTTGGCTAAGAAATGCAAATTTCCTATCCGAGTGATGAGTCAGGTAATTAACCCCTAGAAACAGTAGTGTAGCGAAGTGTTTTTATGAATTTGCGGAACTATTGACAGAGTTCTATCGGAATAATGAACAGAATATGAAATTTGTAGCATTGTGTCATTGGATTATCAAGGAATAAAAATAAATCGATCCAAGAATACCTCCCACTAGTTAAACACAAACGCCGTTGAGATACGAGTTCTTACCATCGAATTAACTGCAATGAATCATTAAGCCGCTACAAATTGAGAGTAGTCGTGCCCTTAAAAGCTTGTATAGCCCAAATTGGAAAGGTCAAATGAATACGTGTGGGTGCCATCGAATTTTTATCAAGCAGCCAACTCTGAAGGGCGACGGAGAAGTCAGTGGTGTAGGACTGGGATCGAAACTAGATTTTGTCGTTTCTTAACTGTACCATCATTTGCGTAAACCTCTGCCACAGAAGCAAGACTCATCATGGGTAACAGAGGCGAAGATTCATGGGCGGTCTTTTTTTGGAAGGAAAGCATTTTCCTTGAACAGTTCCTCGGCTGATGTATGAACACAGAGCGCACACGCAAATATGCACACATGTACTGGAGGCACACCTTGTGAGACGGTCGTGATGCCATCCAAGCGCAATGCAGCAAGAGCGCCGCACAAGCACCCTCCGACACACATCATTGACCCTACAGCAACTTTCACATCGAATACAAGATCGAAGGCAAACGATGCACCTCTTGTACACATGCAGATTGACGTTCTATTCTGAAATCGACGATCGCATATACCATCAGAACCTTGGAAGGTCGTATAGAAGTAACAGCATCAATGAAAATTAGCGAGGGTTGTAAACACCAAGCTTCAGCTATGAACATCTGTAGTGCAAATGTATTTCAAGGGCTAGCAGCACAGAGATGAGAAACCCAAGTTCAACTTGGCACCTACGAGGTAGAAACTGAATCTGTGTGTCAGATTTGAGTAAATCGAATCAGTCGCAATGAAAGATAATTGCGTTGCAAGCGAAATGTAAAAAGTTACTCTCGCCAAATTCTAGGACACTAGATCCGAGCTACTCTAGCACTCATTCTTCATATCACTCACTTCAGTATCATGACAAAGTTTGAGATTTTTTCATCTTTTTCATGCAGACATTTTTTCACTATAATAGCAAACCATCGCTAATACCCTGTTGGAAGCATCCTGTTAATGAGAGTCTCTTCATCTTTAATTTTAGATTGAAGTTGGTCTGAAGAGTAAATTAAATTGGAGCGGGCTTATTCAGTCGAGTCAAATGAATATATTCCTCCACTAAAAAGAAATCCACAACAAAAATAAAACCATAGGAATGCATGGGACACAAAATTACATCGACAGTCAACCTCAAGTTGAGTTAAAGCAACCACGAGAAATTTCTGGGCATGCAGTTGACCTTGACCACCAAGGTGCCAGTCCAGCCGCAGAACTGGTTCAGCCTCCACCTCTGCCTTACAAAACGCTGGGTACGAGCCACAGAACGGCTGAGGAAAGCGAGCGTTACAACAGCTGAATTGGGCAACGTACCGTTCCCGATGCCAATACAATGATATAAATTTTGTTATGATGATTTAGAATTAGTTTCGTTCAATATTAAAAAAACTGTACAAAGTGGATTTAAAACGATAATCGAGAAAAATAAAATAAGAGATATCTAAAAAACGGGCTAAAAAAATAAAGTCTTACGCCATAACTTCCTGTAGCTGCTAAAAATTAACAGCGTTATGTAATATCATCAACGATGCCTTCACTAAGGGAATGCAACAAAGAAAGCCCGATACACCTTTAACACATTCAGACCGGTGCAAAGGTTAGAGAGTAACCTCAGAGCAGAACACAGCTCGACCACACAACTCCGCCAGCACCCATAAAGCTCCAGTGTCCGATAACAAGTGCCAGTTCAACGTGACCGAAACGACAACAAAATTAGGCTTGGCTACAACAGGCGCTCCTGGTACCAAGCGAATCGAGGGAGAACAGACGTTTGTTTGCTGGTTTTATTTGAGTCGGTTTATAGTATTAATTTTTGCGAAGTGGTAAAGTGTTCACAAAAAAAACACAAAACTGAGCCTCTGTTGAACCAGTAACTCTTTTCAATTACCACCTGAAATATGTAAGAAGAAGTAGTAGTAGTAAGGATAGTAGCGCTTTAAGTAAGTTGGACTATCTCGCACCGAAAGAGAAGGAGACCATTTAGTAAGGACTTTGGACAACAACGAGTCTATACACAAGAAATGTTCCCACACAAGATCCATTTAGCATAGGAACAGCAAGTAAGAAGGAAGAGAAAAAAAAGATAAAGAATCGTCAGCAAAGAAAGCATGAAAATGGAAAGAAAGAAAGCGGGCACGAAAGATAGAAGTACCGGAAGCCTAGCTATAACTGAGGTAACCTAACAGTGTCCCCCTTGGCATGTTAATCACCATAGCATGAAATAGACGAGCCTAACTTCTCTTGAGCGGCAGAAATGTGCAAGTTAAATGATTTTCCTCAAAAATCATTCCTAGCAATACCAACTGACGGGAATGAAGCGAAGATTTCAGAGCAGGTACTAAACAGGGAGCTGTTTTACAGACGCACGTTACGACGTCCTAAATGAAAATCGTAAAGCAGAACTCCCATAGCATTACAAGGAATAAGAAAACATTTTTAAACATATAATGATCGCACAATAAAAAATTATCATCCATAAAATACTGAAACCATAACGTGCAACTCCTCTTCAAAGCAGAACTCATTTCTACTTAGGTTGCACTCGTACGATCGAACGCGCTATTTCAATAAAGTTATTTTTCAATATTATGAGAGACAGGCTTGCATTCAAACCAGACACCCTATGAAAGTAAGAGAAGTGAACTAATTTGCATCAAGAAACGACAATGTTAAGCAAAAAAGTTTCCTAGAAGCCAACCACAAACTCCAGAGCAGGTAACCAGCTTGGTTTGAACACTAATCTGAAAAGCAAAATACTTTACTCAATCGAAACGGGAACGCAAAAATGAATGAAGGTAAACTCATACCTAACACATCTACCAATGGTCAAACTGTACAAAACAGAGTTCAACAAACTGCAGTAACGGTTCAAAAACGCCGGGCATTCGCTAAAGAAGTTTCTCATGAGGAGCGGTGATGCGACGCACGAGAGGGGGAGCCAGGTGCGCTGCAGAGAATGCAACTAGCAGTTGCTTTGGCTGACTCGTAAGGAAGCTACTCACTTGCCTTATAAGGCGGCCACGTCGGGTCAAACGGCTAATATGGAGGCAAGTTGATTCAGAACAAAAAAGAAGGAAACTTATTCCCGCACTCAACAAGGCACGTCAGTTGCGCTTGCAAAACGAGTGTAGATATACTCCGTCGAGCATGTGGTCGTGTGCTTGCCTCCTACTTAGCAGGTGCTAGGTTCGATTCCTAGTGGAGTGCTTCCTTTGACAAAGGAAGATTAAAATCCCCCAGAAAGCTGGCACACCTGTGTGACCCACGTCGTAGCACCCGACCTTTTCCCAAGGAAGATAAATAGAAAAATAATCACAGATAACCAATTACCTACACCTAAACCAATTACCTACCACCTAAATATTGAAATCATAATGCAATTTCATTCTAAATGACGCAAGAAGGAAGCGGTTATAAATCCAGTATCTCTGGAAAAACAAATTTTTAGGGTCATTTGTCTCATATTTTTACCATGAAAATCAGAGCTCTACAATAACGAGCGTTGCCTGGATATCTTTGTATCAACACCACCACAATCTCAATATCATAGAATTGGTTCTACCAAACGTTCCCCGGTGCTAGTGAGGCCAATTAATTTCGAACAGAAGAGACCACGACTTCCCTGAGCAGTTATATCTCAAAGCTAAGTGGAGGGCAAGCAGACGCAGCGCTCGAAACACGGCCTTATCGCTGTGACAGGCAGAGTCCGAAACAGGGCAAAGTGTGGCCCTGAGGTACGCTGCTCACCACTAAAATACGCTGATAACGGGCATTGTAAGACCGGCCATCGCCGAGAGAAGCAAGTAAGAGCGCCATCACGCAACTGAAATGAACTCAAAAGAACGTACTAAAATCCTATGGTAAATGACTGGCTCGGGACGACACCGAGGCACGACACGTAAGAAAAATATTGAACTTGATCCAAGAAGAGACGAGCATCCACCAAGGAATCACTGAAGTGTACCGACAAGCCTGTGTCATGAGGCGAGGACACCGAATACGAAGGGCATGATCGTCCGCAAAATGCTACGAATATAAAAAAAAATTAACATGCAATTTCTACAAAAATCTATGCTGCATCACCGTCTCTAAAGCGCACGGTGTAACAAATAAATTTATTTCTTTACGATAAGTTCAATAAAACCTAAGCAAGCAGAGCTACACCGAACTTTGAAGAAAGAAAAAAATTAGGACGTTAATATATGAAGAAGACCTCAATTCATTACGTGGGTTCTGTACTACTACTGAATAATGCATTGTGAAAAACCAAACTGATTCACTCCTTACGAGTTACAGACAAGCATTACGTCTCTCTATTCTTTAGACAACTCGATTTTGAAAATCGACAATACCGAGTACGAAACAACCTGCCAATCCTAATTTTGAACCTACATTTTTATCATTTCTACGTCTGCTATGACTCTGATTCTACAATCTACATAAATTTCCGATTGAAAGGAAGGCTACACCCCAAGCGAAGGCACGTCACTAACAAGCTCGCCTGGCAACTCAACGTACGCGTTGCAGGAGCAAAGGAGTGAGTCAGACAAACATGATAGGGTGCATCATTTGGCAGGCACATTTGCACGCAACATGAGAGGGGAGCATGCGGTCATACATCTTGATTTATGAGGAGACTGCCACACCACCCACGCTAGGAAAATAATTAGAAGCGACAGAGAAGAATCACCACACGCACGGAAAAAGTAGAAATCCTTCCAGCATGCAGCTCATACGTCACAATCAGCGTACGACGGCGCACCGCAAGTCTGACATATTTCGAGACTAAGTAAAACACATCTTGAATACATAATTAGCTTCAGTCATGGCATATTGCGCCAAGAACAACACAGGGATGCGGACATTGATCTAAAATGTGAACTCAAACGTGACTTGAGCACTCATCAAATTTTCGCTAAAATAATGAAACTTAGACTTATACGAAATAATGAAGTTCAGTCACACTACAATTTCAAATCCATGCATGGAAATTCTATGTTAATTCTATTCTATTTCAATCGAATGCATTCAGATACTTAACATAAAGACAATTTCAATGAAAAGTGATACATTTAGCGAATTCAATGACCAGTGATGCTGTTAGCGATTTGTGCCACTTGGTTAAAAAAAAATACTTTAATTTAACAATCGGTGAACCCATGAAGTTTTGGGCGAGAAAAAAAAATCTGATTCGAGTTTCTCATGAGTGAGTCGGACCATGAACATACGACCGATTTAAGGTCCTACAGCACACTGTAATGCCAATACCAGTGTCGCTAGTATCCAATACCAGTGTCGCTAGTATCCAATACCAGTGTCGCTAGTATCCAATACCAGTGGCGCTAGTATCCAATACCAGTGGCGCTAGTATCCAATGCCAGTGTCGCTAGTATTCAATGCCAGAGACATAACTGAGAACCATCAAGTAGACCAAAGAAACGTAGAATTATTAGAACAACTCGATACGTCCTAACTGTAAGGAAGTCATAAAGTGACCCATGCTGGTATTTTTGATGTGGCGGGTAGAGATGATGCACGCACCTTACGCACGGATCCAATGCAATAATTGGTACATAGAGATTAACACTGAAGCACAGACACCAATATTAATCAAGAACAAAACCAGAACTGGAAGTAAACCACACACTTGCGGATATTTTTATTCATCTATTCCAAATGCAATGCAGTCCTGAAGTAATTACTACTTCAGAAGCCAAGTAAAACGTTTTTGCTTATATTTACGCCGAGTTAGCAAAATAAATTTCATTCAAACTTCAAAAATTAAACCACAACTTTACAGAAAATCTATCGGGTGTTTGAGCAATTTCGATTTTCTTTCTCATCCTCCTTTCCTTGCATGCCGGAGCACCATAAAGGTCTACCAGACAATTGGGTTGTCGCCCTTAATGTCAAGTAAGCCACATCAGTTGTAAGAAACGATCGAAAATACCTCCACCGCTTCTCACAACGATAAATCTTGCCATCAATATTAGAAGAGTCGTGATTATTTAAAAGGTTAGACATTCATAGGCCCTGCCCGCGTGAGCTGAGTGCTCATTTAGGCATACGACGCTCGCAGCTCGACGTAAATACCAGCGCCGCAATCATTCGGGCCAATCCGGTGACAACACACCGGTGAATGGTGAGCCATACAAGACTAAATTGAGCGGTCCTAGGGAAAATATTCTATGGGAATTAAATTAAAATCGTATGGGAAACTGGTTTCATTCACGTAATGATGATCTCCACTCAGTGGCATAGAGGAAAATGAACAATAAGAGCAATAAATGTAACTGCTAACCAAAAAGAATGGTGAATAACATATGTAAGAGAAGTAATTTCAATATCCGTACGCAAATGTGACAGAACCTTTCCAAAAAAATAGCAAGAACATTCAACAAATTTTTGGTGCATTTTGGGTATCTACGACACGCATATAGATATAAAAGAAATAATACTCTTACGAAAAAATTAGGCGCAGATGAGAAATAACCTGAAAAACAACGAAACGAATACAGTGAGCGTAGTTACAGGAGCAAATGAAGAAAAAATGATAAATTAAACAGTAAAAATAATATTCATAACGAATGTTTCACTTAATACACTTCGAATGACAATGCTACTAACATTCTCGTTTGAGGACTAGTGAAAAAAATTTTTCAACGGAATTAATAACCTCAAGTATGTCAATTCTAATGAGGCTACATCATTAACTCTATTCATATAGCGTTTGCTTGTATGTACATTGTACAAAAAACAATCCCAGATGAATACCACAATAAAAAAGCCTAATGCAAAAAATGTCAAAATTAAAAGCATGGGTTGAAATGGACAGCAAAACAAGGCCTAACGAGAGCTTCATGCGCGATTATTTGTTGCCATCGTCAGGTATCGAAGCCCTGAGACTTTTCGAGCGCAAAGGGAGCGTGTGTCGTCCCCGACTTTCACATTCCTGTCCGATCATTGGGTCTCGTTAGCACAACCCAGGAATGCGTCGCGGCGGACACGCCGTCGCCCCCAGCACCTCATGTGACGCGGGTGACCTGCTGCTTGCCGGATGCCTCCGCTTCACGACTTGCAGAGTGCAATCCAAGCAAGGAAAGAGGAAAGATTTTCAACAAAATGAGCCCATCAATTCGCAGAGCATACAAACGGCATTGAATTGCGGGCTTGAAAGTGTTCGATAACGACCCCTTCGCCCCTCCCACGTTCGTTAGGCGCGGAGATTTGAGCCCCTTGGCCTAGGAAAAATCACTTCTATGTAAACATTATTTTCAATTTCAAAAATTACATTCTTTTTTCAATGGGACCCCACGTCTGCACGCAGAAGTTCTCTGAACTTAGGCACTAACAATACTATAAAAATCATAGAGGTTGTATACTCAACAAACATTGATCAGAAAGGAATAAAACCCTTACACGTGTTAGTGTGTCAAAGGCCCATTTTTGCGCACAACAATGTTGACAGAATGAGACTGATAAAAAAAATATTCTAACAAATTCATATGACAAAATAAGAATAATTTTTTATGTATGTAATGAGTAATATACAAAAAGAATTTCGCTCCACATGGAGGGGAGGAGTTGCTGCAATTGCTTTCGGTCATCACAATTTCCATGAGAAAGCGGTTTGACACTGTTAGAATACCAAGTGTTTAGCCATTGCCGTTGTTCTCTACCTGTAGAATTTTGTCTAGAACTGGGGCTCGATAAGACATGAATTAACGCTGAATGATAATATTTTTCAGCTCACCATCACCTCGTCAGAAGCAGAATCAAAAATTTTCGCCGCTGCATCGATAATCAACCACGCGGCGATACCTGCGCTTGGGCGGCTAATATAGATAATTACAGATGCTAAGCTAGAACTTTAGGCTGGGTCTCTAAATACACTCGCAGTCAAATAAAGATCTACGAATGTTTGACATTGAGAAACGATAATCGTATTATTTCTAACGAATTATCAATATCTAAGATCCGAAATTGTAAATTAAAATGATGAACAAATTATATTACCTCAAAGTTAGTCTAATAATTCATCACAGGATTACAAAAGCGCACAATGTCGAATTAAGGGTCATATCACAGTGTGAAAAAAAATTAGGTTGTTTCTGAATCAATCAAATTAGGATTTAAAAATTCAGTAGCCTGTAAACCCCAATACTGATAAGAACATCCCAGAACACACACGACCACAGCAGGAGAGGCGCACGTCCACTATATGATACCGAGTGAAGAAAACATCACACGCGCGCTGTAATTACTGACGTTAGGTCGCACGGGTAATGCAGCAGCTGCTGTTCCCGTGATCCTTCCCAACGAGACGGCAGCTCACAGGAACAACTCACACACCACCACCTGGAAGGAGCGTGCGCGTCCCCGCACCTCTCAATGGTCCGAAATTTCAGGCAGCTGATCACGCAGCCGCGGTCCGTTGCGTGCAGGTAAGAACTGGAAGCAGCCTCTTCCTTACCACTCATGTATTTGGTGCACACGTGCTTGTGATCTTGGTAGTGTTCACGCGAATCAGTCTTGTCCTGCATATATCTCTTTTGTTCAGAATTATTGACGGTATTTTATTTTCAGTTATTTATTCTTTTCACTGTAACCAAGCCGTTGCGTTACTTATGACTGGAGCACAGGAAAGTACTCAACACTTCAAGCGGATAGCTGGAACCAAACTGAAGTACAATCATTAGCAACAGAATAGAATACGTGAGTGACATAATAGTGGAACAGAAACATAAGTAATGGCTGAGGACATTCAGAAGCCTGGTTTAAAATAAGGCACTACAAAACGGGTTCAAATAACATACTTCAACATAAAGAACAAGACAAAAATCAAAGAACGAACTGAAGATTCGATAAAAATATGCGAAGAACTCCGATCACTTTCCCGTGCTATAGTTAAAAGCCTGGCCAATAAATGGAACGACTTCGCTGCCGGAGACGCAGGCAAACGCCAGAGTTCGGCAGGAAAGAGCGACAGCGGAAGCCCTGGAGCACCGCCGCGGGCCAAGGAGCGTTAAGGAGCACACATCATGACTGTTAATTACTGAACAGACGCTAAAAAATGCTCCTTGTGACTCTCCTCATAAATAATAAGATGAAGCCACAGAGACTTTCAAGAGCGAAACGCAGCGCATTGCGTGACAGTCTGGCACAACCAAGAACGACGCAAAACCTCGGTCGCTTTATTCCCACTTCACGAGTTCAACGGTGACTAAATCTTGCTCTTATTCGTACTCCAAGCTAATCTGGGGACTGTGAATCAAACATGCCTCGTGCTCACGTAGCTCCACGGAACAGACCAACATGAGGACAGTCTCGCTTGAATGTTTTACATAGGGAGAGTAGAAAATTGAGGCCTCGCCAATACCCCTGGACTTGTATCATAACGCAGAGTAACACATCTCGCACTCAAGAGGCAAACGGAAACAATCACATCGCGTATGATGAAACAAAATTATTCAAAAAGTACCGTGAATGTTAGCGATGCAAATAGTATTATTTTATCGCAGCAATTTCCCTAATTTCGTCCCGTAAAGAAACTTGAGAGCTTACTAAATATCAGAAACGTGTATTATGAATAAACCCAAAAAATCCGCCAAAAACAAATTTCAGAAATTTTACATAACCTTAACAAGTAAAAAGTACGAATGAGGCATATGCTCGTCAACCGAAAGCTGATACATCAGATCGGATGGTCAGGACCGAAGTTTCATTCAGATTTACAACTCGGGCTATATAAAGGACTTTGTTGCTTGCATCTGAAAGCCTTCGCTCCACGACAATGGAAGAGGGCGGAAACAGGAAGACTCCTCCCGTACCTGGATGAAAACGAAAAAAAAAACCTGATAAATTAAAATCGACCGGTCGCACGGCGCAGGCGCAACGGATGCGCTCACCGCCGCCAGATCCGAACAACAAAGAGACGTCGACGTTTCGAAGTGAAATGAAGAAAAATCTGCTCCATCTGATTGTTTGGCAAACGAATGGCATAACCCTATAACGCCACCCGAATTATTTTTACGATAAGACTTCAGTTGGCTTCGTTCGTAAAACTAGTAGCAATTTCATTCATACATTCCATACATTCCAATTTCATACATTTTTAAGATTGCATTTACCTCTGCAAGGTAAATTAGCTGCAGCTTTATGAGATAGTCTAATATGGTAGTATTGGTCTTTCTTGACTTGAATATGCTGTAAAAACTACAGCTGTAGCTAAACGTCTGTGGTCGGAGAAGTTTACTCACAAGATGACAGAGAATCATATTCAACAGCTCCCTATTGATCTCAGTTAACGATACCCTGGAAATACTTCCTGCACAGACTGAGTAAAATAGTTATAATATAAAAGTTACGCAAGTCTCTCATCGCAGATTTAAAAAAAATATAAGGCGAGCCTCAAAGTGGTTACGTTTCGCAGTCACTAAAGCAAAATTTCGTAGCTATAGACTTAAGGAATACAAGTATATGAAAAGACATGGTTTGACAAATGTATGAAATACATGTTCTCAATTATGATAATTTTTGACTTCATACAGTTGCATAAAAAAAAATTGACACGTTCGCTCCCACTATGAAAATTTATTTTTGCTTGTTTCATGCCACCATATTCGTCGTAATTAAAAAGTACTAACATTAAACTTTTTCTTATCATAGTGGTACTATAGAGTAGAAAAGCTTTCAGTGGGTACACAGTTAACGAAGACGCACGTGTATGTCAGTTCAGTCACAAGAGTAAATTATAGCATGTACATATACCCAAATACTACTCAAGCTAAACGTAAGAAAACAGGCGCGTCAAATGCCACCAGACTCGTTAATTAAGACCAAGAATCACTTCGCACGTAACGGTGGTAGAATACTCCGTAGAGTTTACACCAGACAGAGTAGGCGGAATTTGAACTCCAACCGCCTACTGAAACGGTTACGGACTTGCGGTTGTCGACGTTCCCAGTAACAGAGCAGGTGCGGTGGAATACAGTCCAGCTAAAGTAACATAAGTTATCATACATGACTAATTGTACCTTTCTTATCGAATGGAGGCGCCTATACAGTTGCATGGGAACACCATCTTGGGATACCGAGTCCAACAACCGACGAAGATCGCACACCACTTAGCTCAAGAATCTGAACATACAATACGCATTTCATATGATTCAAGTCACAAAATTTACCACTCTCGTTAACACGGAGCTTTCAGTTCGGATCGAACAACAAGAAAAATGGTAAGATGACAAATGACTGTATAATAATAATAATTTGACGAGCGCGCGTATAAAACCGAAAACGTCTAAAAATTAACAACAGAAAAATTTCTTGAGCTCACGAATACTGATAATACTCAAGATAATTTTACACTACGAACGAATAGAAGATTTTTCACCTGAAACATAGGATTCTTTCAACACTGCTGAATCCTAATATAAAAAAAAAACTTCAAATAATTACGAATGCGTGACATTTCAATTCATAAAATTATTGTTAAAAATAGCTTCAAACAACCTTAATGAATAGCTGCTAGGCTTAATTGAAAAACTGATCGTCCAGGACGTTTAGTATTAACTTTTCCATTGAATGCACAAATGAAAAATGATTCCCGTTAAAATGCTGCCGCGGTCACGCATAACTTTTAACAATTTTGAACTTCATTGTCAGAACAAACTCGCTGACGGGCAATGTTACCTAATTATCTATAGACGGACTTTTATCAAAACACAACCTAAGATCATGGTTCATTGCGAGTAGAAATAGGACAATAGACATTGTTCGGGACATATTTAAAGCCACCTACACTTGGGAAACGTAACCTTGTAAATGAGAGAGCAGGACAAACCTGGAGCCAGCACAAAAAATTGATAAAAAATATCGAGCGTAAATTATCCCCTGGCAATGATTACGACAACCAAGTAAACCCTGACAATGATTACGATAAGTAAATAATTCATGACATGAGATTGAGCTCTGCTTACCGTAATGTCTGTCCCGTCTTAGCCTTCTGATAAGTCAGTCCACGAAGATCTGAAGAACGTTTGTTTCATCAATCGTGCACGAGCTTTTGATGCCACACACCAAATCACTCAAGCTTCATTTTGTGACACGTGTAATTTTTGTATCACGTTAATGGACGGAAGATAATTCCATTTCCAACAGGCGTAGTTACATCGGAGGTGTAGAGCAAAGGGAAGCACAAGTTAAAGGCACATGGAAACTCAAAGACAAGGCATAATCTCGTCACCTCCGCAAGGCAGCCATCATCACGCCATAAAAGGTGTATCCTTGCAGTGAACAAGCTAAATAATTACGGGACACTGCAATACTAAGCTCCCACCTTCCATAGAATTCACCACCTCCAGCATGAACTTAACATCTCGAGAGGAGTAACGCTCCCCCGATCTCTACCTTCACCCCACGGATGCTCAATGGTATTGTATAACTACAAGGCACAGTTCAAACAGCAGGTAGAAAAGGGTAGATGAGCAGCTCTAGCAACGAAACGCGACACAACCTCTCACAGCGAAGTCTCAAGCAACACTGAGCCTCTGACGTCATTCATCAACAATAGAACAATTATTCTTGCTCCAGAAGCGGCGTTGCCAGCTGCGCAGATTTTCCTTCAAAATTTAGAAAAAGAAATGGACAAAATTTCTGAATTTATGGAAATGAATTTCTGGCCCAATATCATCGCACTATACAAACGATGACCTCAAGGAAAATTTTGTTCATGAAACTTTGCAAAAACGGAAAACCGTGGAGAAATTAGGAACAAGATAACATCAAGAATATTGACTGCAGCGCACTTTAACGCAAGCATGGTTCCTGTGCATTACTACCGGATATTTTTTTCGAAAAATTACGTACACTCAGTCTGTACGTGTCACATAGCCCTAAGTTGTAAGAATATGAACAACCGCACTATAACGCACATTTAACTTTGAATCAGATGTTTCCCCGCACAGATGACTAACGGCATTAATTTTCAATCAAACAACGAAACCATTGAGGTACGAGCAACATAAACACGACTGTCAAGAAGAATCAGTGAACTCGACCGGGAACATGACGCGGGGGGGAGTTGTGAGGCGCACGACGCGAGCACGCGTCATCTGCGACTCTAGCGGTCTGTCAGGTGGACAGGAAAATAATCACGCTCAGTGCCATGAAGATGAAGCTCAGGTGCCAGGTCATGCTGGGCACGGCAGCACAAGGTCTGCATCACTTAAGGGTAGGGGAACTGTAAGAGGGTGGGTAGCCACACAACTCCTGTATCGTTTCATTATTATTATCATCAAAATTTTCCGACAATTTGAATGCTGCGGCAATAGCACACTAGATGCAGTGAATTGCCTTGTAACACATCCGCCCCAACCGCTAATGGTTTGACGTTCCATGGCACAATAACTGTTTTATGCTAAAATACATTTCAATTATAATTTATTTCATTATAATGATTCGTTCAAGCCAAAGAACTGGTACATACTTAATCAACGAAGACGCACACGTGAGCTGGTATCAATCAAACATGGCTTAATACTCATGGAAGAACATACGCGTTAAGTGGCAGGGACAGCGCGTAAAAAGGATGGTGGTCTAAGTGTCAAGTTGAGATTATTGTAACGCCGTAGTTCAGGTCATATCTAACCCGAGATAAGAGCATTAACACTGCATGATCTAAAAACAGTACACCGATGTTCGAAAACCACGAATGTTTGCAGGGTGTATTAGAATGATGCACTATGCCTCGTGCAACGCTGACCAAAAAAAGATTGCAACATTAATGAAGTTGTTCAATACAACACAACTGAAATTTCACTCACTTTAAATCCCGCGACGTATCTCTAAGAGTAAACTTGAATTTATAGAATTTTAGAATTTCACCATAGCAAGCATTCGCCATCTCAGTACCTCCTGTGAAACATGTGTAGCGCACGTACATTAGCTCGCGTCTAAGAGTGAAGCCCTCAACGGACACCTATTTCCTAACGGACTTCAGAAGCCCTTTGTGATCAGCAACAAAATCCTACCATCTGGAGGTGAGAAAACGGTTTAATTCGTCAAGAATGCAGAAGGCAATTTCACGCTCCATTATAGGTGAGAGTTCCCAAGCGTGTACGCCCACCTCAGTCGGCGGCGACACAGTGGAGAGAGAAGAAGCCCCCGCCTCACCTCATGCTCTGTGTAGAGACAGCGAGCGAAGAGCGAGCCTGAACTTGATACTCTTGGTATTCAAAGATTCCTGAATCTATTACTGACGGAATGATTTATCAGAGATGAAATTATCTCATGCTATACTGGTTTTCTCGTGAACACACGCAATGCCACATTCAATGCAGACCTAAAAAAACAGTGGGACGATAACGATTGTTTCTATTGGAGGCTGCAGTTGTACTTTTACAAACGCATGGTGTATGTAGAAGTAATAATTTTGCGAGTATTGAATTTGCTTCGCGAGGCAGTAAAGGGTTATATTCACTAATGCAGCAACAACGTGCCTCATCTCAGAAGCCAGCGCGCTAACAGATATCATGCTTCAAATTAAAACAGAAAACCGAAAATGTTGATTCAATATATTTTGCATTACACTGCTCCCGTAATCGAAAACGCAGAAAGAATGAGGTCAAAGGTGACACTTGGTGCTCAAAATTGTAGGTATGTACGCAGGTATGTAAGCAGGTATGCATGAATGTGTGGTGCGCATGTCAGACATTTTAATAAATAATATAAACACACTACTTCCAAGGCAAATTTTCACGAGTGTCCCTTAAGATAATCGAGGATTACACGTGTGGTATTTGAAACTGCTATATTTTATTTATTTAATTAATTGAGATTTATCCAGTAAAAGAGCAAGTGAGAAATTTAAATTTTTAGAAATTGTTAAAAACTCGTAACAAATCCGAAACTAAAGCAAAAAATGAAATGAAACCAGCACTGTAGCTCAGTGCTACCACGAATAACAATAAACGAACATTCATCACTGTTGCAGTCCCACCGAGAGCGACGGAACGTGAAATGAAAACTAACCACAATAGGAAACTAGAGAAGAAATTTCTCTTATACACAAATAAAATGTTAACCTCAACGATGAAGACCTCAACGAATTCATGAAGAAAATAATCGAAAAAAAGCCTGGACGAGAAGCTAACAAGCACGAGATGCGATGTTCTAAATATACACGAAGTGGAAGACGCACGGGTCGGCAAGAGGTGAATTTGAGCAGACACAGAAGCGCTGCTCAGAGATCACGTCGAGACAGGAAGCCGAGCTATGCATTTCAGCTAAAAGTGGTCATAGCGGCTGCCGAACTAAAGAACTCACGGTTCTTGGCGTGCCAAATTGAACGTAAATCTAAATCGTGACGAAACGTGAGCGCACATGCGACTGAGGAAACTTCCACACAAGGCACCTATTTTTCCCCACAAAAGAGAACATTAGCAACGGGTTTTACTTGTCGACGCGTGAGTGAAAGCAGATCAGATGATACACGAAAAATCCTCTCAGCAAAGTCATAGAAGGACGTGCTCTGCAATCAGCATTGTATGCCCTCTATTCGTTCATTACTCTCCACCGAGTAAGAAGTTGGAGCATATGATACCGAGTCATAGCATTGCATAATTCAGTAGCACGATGTCCACAAAACAACGATAAAGAGAAAGGGGCGTTGCAACATCCACATTGATAATCATGAGAAATCATGTGATGTAGGACTTTTCAACTTTAGAAGCATTCGTCTCAGAAGAACACAGCTACGACGGTGCATCATATAAACAGAGTAGCCCGGACCGCTGGTAACCCTCATATCAGTTAAGATAAGATAATAACTGGACGATGAGAGTTTTCCAAAGCGCATATCTGCCTCACAGACTGCATCTATGTGCTGCTTGAGTTGATGCACAATGAAGGCTTCATGACAGACAACGCTATTATCGCCTACAATTGGAGCATCTTCACCACTAGTAAAGTACCTACTGATATTTTACTGAAGAATTTCATCACTCAATTTGAACCCGTTCAGAATATACTCAGAGATTTACCAAAATTGAACCTATTGCACAGTTCATTGCGCTTGGGCGAAATGAAACCATTCTTGGTGACAAGTTTAAACAAGTATGAACACACTTTGTGAAGGTATAAGAGGGAGCGGAGAGAAGCTGTCGGGATGTGTAATTTATTATTATGACCTGGAGAGACATTAGGTCAGGGAGCATAGGTTATGCGAGTCACGTTTTTTTGTTAGATGACGCATGCAAGATACATTCTGCGACACGCAGCTCGATTTATTCAGAATAAAATAGACCATAATTTCCAATAGAGTACGTTTCGATACATGATATATTCACTACGGTTCTTAATTTCGATTGTTGTTCAAAAGTTTATCACAGACAACTAGTGACTCAAAATTCAAACAGGGCTTCCCATTTATAAGTACGTAAGTCAAAATTCAATTTTTTTTTGTTACAGGGCATTCATTCTTTTGCTACAAAAAATGAAAAGGAATTTATTTCTGGTCGGTCAAACTAACGGCAGATTCACCATAAACGCTTTAACCTGATGATTTCATTAATGAGTTCCTACTTTTAATTTCAAATCATGGTAAAAACACTACTGACCCTGCGCATGACCAAACATAAAATTGTGCACATCGCACTTCACAGACTTCTACTTATTTTGACCCCAACGAGAAAAAGAGCAGTGCCCACTAGGGCGCCACTCCTTGTTGGCACATTGCTCTCTTCCTTGTTCCTACTGAGGTACTTTGAGACGAAGCGTCGTCTTAGCCCCTCACACGATCGTGTACAGAGTCTGGAAGACGAGCTGGACACGGAAGTGATGCCGCGTTAGGCTCCTTTCATCACTACCTGAGGTCGCCCCGAGATCTTGGCGACGTGATCTTCCTTGGCTTTCGACACCAAACATTTTCCGTTGTTTTCTTCCTACGACACCGGCTTCTTTAACTCGACATGAAAAATGTACGAGCGTGATCCAGAAAGCCACGAGGACGTAGGGGCAGCAGCAAAATGCATAAAATGGAGTTGTAATAATCGTATCAAGAATTTACGGTTCAGTCAGATACAGAGTTGAATTTTATAAAACTCGTAAGCAAAATATATGAGAATAAGCGGTTTAAACATAGAACTCATTTTCACAGACTCAATTTCGATGCACTCATTGAAATTATGTTTGTTTCAATGATTTCTATTAATGAGTGTACTTGCATATTTTAAGATATTTTCGCCCGATTTACAGGCGATAACATTTTCTGCACGAGCGAACATCTACTTTTTCTCGTAAGTCAAAGACAAAAATCTTCAACAGGTACGTTTTGTCTCACTATTCCTAATATTAAAATAATTTAACCGCACAGCAAATCTTCACCCTGCTCCTAGATCGTCTGAACTTAACTGGACCGCAACGAATCGCTCGTGAAATTCAATTCTTTGTCCATCAAGCGGACAGGAACTGCGCGTGAGGGAGCTGAGAACTGCAATAACGCATGTGGACGCAGCAGGAGTCCACCGGTGCAACTGCCACTCGATCTGAATCATCTGACCCATCCTGCATTCTGAACCCTCCAAACGCAGCAGATTTATGCGCTGAAGTAAAATGATTAGGTATCTCAGGTATTTCAAAACGCCTAAACCGTGAATCTCCATCTTAAAGAGCCGGCCAGATGTTAAGTTTCCGCTCATTACTCATATAAAACTGGGTTATTTAAAAAAATTGTAACTACTACGATTGATCAGCTTCTTTAGAATAAGCATTTTCAAGTCTAAACTACCATAAACTGAATGTGAGTAGAGTACCTCTCGAATCGAAATGACCGAGGTATTTCGGACTGTAGGAATCGACCAAAACGTTTTATTGTAATCAATGAGTGTTCTCATTTTTTCAAAACAGTTACCTTTCCTATTTCGTAGAACCGTAGAAATCTCGCTAGTCTTTTAGGAATGTACTGTCCCCAAGATGAACCATTCCTTTACGTGGGTAGGTCAACTAACCAACACGATTTATATACTACATATAACTGTCCATATTAATACATTGTATTGAAATTAACTGAAATACACCGAACTCATCATTAATACTGGTTATTTTAACAGAAAATACAAATTTTATCAGATAGATCTTGGTACTTGTAAATAAAAGAGTTACAAATACTAAGGAGGGTAGAGCTCTTCAAACATTAAAGAGCCTGTATCGAAAATTGTTATGTGAACAGCTCAACTAGCCAACACATATCTTTAACACTACTGCAATTAATTCAAACAATGCAAAATTTACCACTGATTACCATGCAGATTTGAATAACTCGACCCAACTCATTACGGCCTAGTCGCACATGTTTACGCAACATCTACAGTGATAAATTTTCTCTTATATCCCACACTAACCATCAGTGTCAAATCTTGAGGGGAAATGCACAAGCACATCCCCAACCGAGAACAGGCCGAACTGCTGCTTTTCTCCCACGAAGACGATCCAAATTTCAGGGACTTTTACGATGCCACCAAACCTGTTCAGCGATCCTCTGTTCCCAAGCAGAAGTTAGGCAGCAGCCGCGAAGGTCACCGCAGACCTTCAGCCTTCGCAGGTCACAGGAGTCAAGCTTCACTGGTCCTGATTGCAGGCTTCATGACCAAGACTTCGTACAAACGATTATCTAGCTGAGACTGCATTTTGCGCCATAGCTGTGATTTGCGTTTGCAATGACGTGGGCTCAAGTGTTGGTGTCGTAAAGATGCACCCAAAGCTGGACAGATAAGATAATCCTAATACCTACGAAAAATTCGTGCACACATAAAATTGAACAGCGCACCTTACACTGCTCAAAAGCTCACTCGTATACAACATGATGACAAAAAACTGAAGCACACTAAACACGACAAATGGTATCCATCTCGACAAATATCTGTATTCATTCTATATAAAGAAGCATAAAATCCGATGAGATTCCACGGCAAATAAATGATCATCTAATACAAGGTAATGTACAATTAGTATTCCTTTAATTAGCACAAGAGAATACAAGGTATAGGGTTCCAAACTTCGTATACGGACGGCCAAGTTTAATTAATACTCCTCCGCCCAGATTTAGACAATTATAACGACGTCTTCACGAAAGTTTTTTTTAGAAGAAGTATCATCTAAAACGTGAAAACTATGAAAAAATAGATGGAATGCTACACGTTTTCATTTGATAAGTAGATATGCATTTAAGGAATCGGAAATCACAGTAATGGAACGTGTGCCACATCGCAAAGTAAAAAACAATCATTTTTAAGCACACAATACTTCAAATGGACGGTCTCAATACGCCCCTAAGTTATGGAATGAACAGTATTTACGAATCACATGAAGTATGAGGCCTTACCATTTTTTATTTATTATATTAACAGAATTAAGATTAAGATTAATACCGAGTCGTTATTTTAAAACGGCAATGCATGGAGAAGTGTTCAAATCGATTCACAACAGCACTGACAGAGAAACAGAATCAATCACACGGGGACAAAAGCCATTTTGATAATATTATTTGACCGAATTTAATTGAACTTTATTTTGACAGTCACTTTCTTAAATTTTATTTTTTCTCTATGGGAAGGGGAAATATGAAACTTACGTGACAAACTAATAAAAGGGCAGTTAAATTTGTGTGCAGCCCTGATATTGGGCGTGGAAAACTACGCTTTCTAAGGACACAAACTGCAACAAACTCAATCGCATATCTGGTGAAGGGATTGTCGAAAAATATCGTATCTCGGAGAGCGTGATTCCCCGAAAGAATACTGAAATACTTCAACTTTCATCACATTTCTCAGTGATACTAAAAGATCGAAGTTCAAAATAATAGCGACTCGTAAAAATCCTCAAAAACCAAAAAAAGAAAATAATTCAACTGCAATTTTTTTTCAAAAATCCAAGATACGCATGGCTTGTGAAGTAATTTCCCTTGAGGCGCTTCATGAAACTTTAACCCCGCTCTGGACAGTGCCCTTTATTTAAATGCCAGAACACAGACTTTTCTCAGGTTTGCAGTTATTATCTTGTAGGAACTCCACAACTGCGAGGACGATGAAGGCCTCAAGGTTACCACCTAACACAAATAACACACTGGACGAGGGATACATGACGATCGAGCGCTGCTACTTGAAATAAACTTACCCTACATATTATTTTACACGTCACTGTTGCAGTCTCGAGTCGTGTGTTTTATTCACGAGCCCGGTTTTTGCACGACGCCTTTAGTGCCATAAAATAATTTATATAAATTGGACAAGGAAGACCGCATGTTTGGAAACAGAATTAACGTCGCTAAAAGGGAATTTCAGAGGCATAACTATTTCTTGACAAAGCAAGTAGTACGAGTAAGGAAGCAATACGATTTAGCGAAAGAAATGAAAATATCCGCAAGCATGCCATTATTACGCTATTAATCTAACGAGGCGAAGAACTGAATTGCATACAAGACCTCGTTAAGAATGATCAATTTTGGCATTTACAGGCAACCAAAATGAGTGATGCAATATTTTTCTACACTCAAAAATAAAAACCACAAAATCTAAAATATGTAGTTATTCCTCAGAAATGTGCTTCGTATTACGTACAGAACCAATTGGCATACCACATTGAATGAGTAATCGAAGAGGAACTAGCGAAATAGTTTCGCTTTTGTAGTAGTTGTCGTTGCAACGCAACTGCCAGTAGCAGACATTAAGGGTTGAGGCAATGGCACAATTCCTACAACAACCAGTAGTCACAAACTGCGACCTCATAACAACACGACATATGGTGTACGCACACCGTTCAAGCACTATGAACTCAATTTCAGAAAGGTGCACCAGACCCAGCAGTTCAAGGCTTGATTTGATCAGTGGACCACGGAATGGCGCAACTCGGGGAGCCCTGGGCCCTAATGGATAGATCGTGACATTAAACAAGAGCCTTTAAGCAATGACATGACATGGGAGAGCCAGGCCGCTAAGCTCGTTGTATCGTGGACATGATCTGGACACGCAGGCGGACCATCTCTAGGTATGCCAGGCTTGTTAGTGTGTGCGGATTCCACATTGCAAGGGAAATCAGGAACCGCTTCGTTACGTTGTAGACCAATTAAAATTCATTTGCACGGTGGTTAGGAAATATAAACTTTAACATCAGTTACCAGCTTCGTTTCCTACGTTATTGAGAGATCATAATACACAATAAACAAAGACCTGTCCAATTGGGTCACTGATACACTACACAGTTCAATTTAACTTAGATTTTGATCCTAAACAAGAATGCATACGATTTCTCATCAAATTAGAAAATGATACTTTGTAGTCATGACACTTTAGTTCCCAACACGACTTGCGAAATTCAACAAGCCTTCCAGGAAATCGAAAATCACAGGAACTTGAATTCAACAGCCAACAGCTTTACTCGGGTTCGATTGTTCAATGGGAAAGTATCAGGGAGAGCTCCCAGCAAAGGCGGTACATTGAGATTTCATTGAGTTAAGAATTAAAATATAATAGTCAATGAAATAATTCGCACTAAAACCTGAAATAAATTGTTACCTTCCCAATTATATTTTAGTCACGCGAAGGTTCTTTGAAGAAAACGGTAACATTATACAATGAAAGCCATACAAATCCCGGGCGTTTCAAACAGTTATCAATTTAACGTTCAAATAATTTAGCATTCAACAATTACAAAAAATAGCTACTGCCGCACACCCCCAAAAACAATCACAAGACGCGCATGAGAACAAGAAGGTTGAGAGTCTACGTTTCAAGAATATGACGACACCGACGCCAAAACACGGTCTTTCGCGACATTTAAGGCTCGACACATGAACTCCGTATTATAGCTTTTCAACCATCAGTTCAATGGAGAAACGGCGTTATACGAACATACATTAGACCCAGATACAGAGCACAACCCTTAAGCTTGAGTGTCAATAATGCAACTTTGAGAACTACAAATCAAGTATCCAAATCGGGACTGCCGAGATGCCATGAAAGTCTGCGCAGTTCACTAATGTTTGAAGAAGCTCATTTCCTCTCTAACGTTTGCTTCCGGATTAAGGCGAGGTAAACGCACAGAATTTTGTGTGCCTAGGGTACATAGAAGAGGCTGAGTGAGCTCACCAGGGCTCCTTTATTGTCTCGAAATACAGGAAGTTGTTACAGCTATAACTGCGAAGAGTCAAGCCTACCCTTCCAATTTAAGGATACAAAATAAAAACTTAATCGCACCGCGCTTCACCATTTTGAAAATTGTCTAGGGTAGTGCCCGAAAGTTAAAACGTGAAAATAAACGTTAAAATATTTGAAACAGGAAATATTAGTGGATAAAATTGCCAACATCGTGGCTCATGACAAGGCGTTATGTCGTCAACAACCTGAACAATGCCGCAAAAAGGGCGGGTTAGATTCAAATAACAGGACACGTAAGACAAGGAGGAAATGTTGATAACTCCCTTCATGATGGTTTCCCATTAGTGCCTCTGAGCAGGCATAAATACTAAGGCCTGGTTCGGATGACAAATGATAAAAGGGTTCACGTAAAGCTGGAACAGCTATGTCATCCACGGGACTGCGTTCATTAAGACATGTGCATGCAGATCGTGCGCGTCGAGGCGAGCCGGGTCCGGGAGAAAGTGCCCATCGTGAACTCCTCGATGATGGCCATTACTACAAATGCACAAAAATTCGCACCCAAAAGCTACAATTGAAATATTCGATAAAAACCGAAAAGAAATCAGCGCGAAGTGAAAGGATCTTCCTGCTATAAAGCCGTTGAGACCTGGCCGCAGTCGAAACTGAAACAAGGGAACCGTCAGCAATAAATAAACTTTTTGTAGGCCAGAGAAAAGTGCGAGTTACAAAACACAGATGACGCTGTTAACGACAAACTGAAGAAAGGATAGCCGGGTTTACAACAGAGTGGGAGGGTCCTGTATTAGAAGAGAAATGTGCAGAGTTTCTGTCTACTGGATGGTGAACGACTTTCACAAAGAAAAGAAAAATAGTAGAAAACAAAAAAGACCTAAGAAATAAATCAAGGCCGAGTCGCTCCAGAGGGTTCAGAAAAAAATGGTGTAAATTGAGAATTTGACACACCTGAAGACTTATCAACAAGAACTCTGAATAGAAAGAATTCGAACGCTGAGAGGCAATCAATGTTAGAGCAATTAAGTTCCACTAGAAAAGCAGGTAATGGCTAAAAGTGCTGAACACAAGCTGAAGGCTTCTGAAATAAACAATGAACTCAAAAAGAGCAATAAACAATCCTATCGTCTTGGCTGGAGTAATATTCGACAAAATATCACAATTCGATTAAACTACAAATGAGATTTAGGCTGCCAATAGCTAGGGCTTTGGAAAGATTCTGATCTCCTACCATATTTCTCTGCGTATTTTCAACATGTGGAAACTTCATGAAAGTCAAATTTGTTTAATATTGAATTATATCCAAGTTATTAATGGGAAGGTTACCAATAGCGTAAAACGTCGTAATTGAAGGGATACATAATAACTTCAAGGCACCGCTATAGTTTAGCACACAGAGCGCGGAGTTTAACACTAATAAAAGGAATCGGTATCTCGCACAATAGAGGCTACAACTATGGGTCCAAATGAACTTTTCTGCTCTGCCCTAGACATGGCTGCATCGCCTAAGTTTACCTAAGCCGTTTTAGCATTTCTGTTCACCTAATAACATATATTGAAGTTCGCGCTCATTCCGCAAAGCACTTTGAATCAATTTTCGAAACTGCTGCTCTTCGCGCAACATATTCTCGCATTTCACCTGTGTAAAACAATGTAAAAACAGCGGCCTTCTGTACAACAGCTCGCATTTTACGTTGCTAAAATAATTTTCGAAATCGCCGCTCTCCGAGCAACAGTTGTCGCATTTGATCGAGCCAAGTCGCGGCCCACAAGCGCACAGCCCACATTCAAGTATCCTCCCGCACCTCGACCACCATGACTCGACACTTCCTTTGTGGCCGGCCATCCAGAGTTGCGGTCGTTGCAATCTCCCAAATCGATACGGTTTCCGATAATGCTGGGCTTGGCGGACACTATAATCCTAATGACTGAATTGACAGATCACATTTTCAATATGTGCGTTCCAAATGCATAAAAATACTCAGCGCTCAGTTTCTCATACCCGAATCATTCATACTCCAACGGAAATGCTATTTTAAACTAAGATCTCTCAAAATGACGAATACGTCTATGTAAACAAAAATTGAGCACACATTCAAATATCCACATAAAATTTAATGACATCGATGTAAGAGAGACACATCCAGAATTTAGGCTAGCTTCACACTAATACAATCCCGAAGAAAAAGCAATTTATGCAAGAAATAAAGCACCCGGCGGTGGGTACAAAAGAAGAAGCAGCGCTATCGTGACCATCAGTTAATTGGACCCGCTACGAAGCCTTCAGCCTCTCGTACTGTGACCGTGCGTGTTCATCAAGGAAGGAAAACAATATGCGGTCAAGAATGATGCCCATAATAACTTAATGGCTGTCATCAACCGTGTCTCCAAGGTGCGAGGTAAATAATGAATCATCTAGCATGCACGACAGTATTTTAATCAAGCCATGGTGCATTATACCTCGGCTCTTTTCCAAAATATTTGTCTATTTCATAGACGGGAAAAAGAAAAGGAAAATTGCCGTAAAAAACTAGATCAAGAATATTCCTTCTTCAGAAGACTAACGTATCATAATTTATCATTCTAAAATAACACTTTGTTTTCAAAGGGGAATTACCAGAATGATAAAAATAACCGAACATACAACCGTAGGTAAACAAGCCGCACATCAAACGCGATTGCAAAATCACCAACAGGTTGCAAGAATGCGTAAACTCGTTCACAAGGTAGCGGTTTGTTTGTAAACTCCTTCCTTTTAACTGGTAAAACTAACAACGAAGCCAGGACGCTGCCTCAGCACACAGGCAAACTAAGCCAATGCAGGCCCACGATTCAAACCGTATATCTAGCGAAATTCTACAGCAAATAATGTTTGTGCAGGTGACTGGCAAACGCAGAATAATTTTCAAGTCACGGTAAAGCAGCGAGTCTTCGTATTTCTCTTCTCTCGCAATAGCAGTGGGCCACGAAAACATCCCAAAGTCCTTGCAAACCTGCAGTCCGAAGAATACAAATGAATGTTACAGTAGTTAACCGTCTGACACATTGCGGCTCGCCAGTAAACCTATAATCGAACAAATGCACGGTACCACTAGTGTTTGAATACATTCATTAGACGAGTACACACACGTATAATTTCAATCATAAGAATGAAAAATATTTGGCCGCGCTCTTGCTGAAGGCTGAACAGTCCTCAGGTTTCATCTTCTCCAAAACAAACCCATAAATTTAAAAACTCATACAAATCTCATATAGCCGGATGAGTTTCATTTTTTTACATCTACGAATACCGAAAAATCAACGATTTCTTCACAGTAAAAACTTTCAACTATGGGAAATGTGATAGGAACCCTATTTTGTACTCATATGTTGGACTCGAGGGGCCGCAACACGACCACGACTCCGACCGCCTCTCCAGCTCCCACTAGCACAATGTACTCGTACACTTGCACATAGGTCTTCGTGGTACAATGCATAATTGTTGACACCACTACAGCATGTACAAGGACTTGAATTGCGGTGTACACGAACTTTCCACGAATGAAAGTAAGAAAACTGAGAAATGCTGTCTAAGAAACCCATACCTACAGTAGTGTCCTGCAAACAAAGTAGTTGGTTCTGCAACAGCGGATATTTATTGGCGAATCTCGGCAACATGGAGTCCCTAAAGTACGCCAACAAGGGCGAAGTTTTCCTTTCGGGCAGTACTCCTCAAAGCGGTGGTCCGTGGACTGGCGGAGGTACGCGAGCCATTAGCTACCGGTACGCGCTCAGTGTCCAGCCAATTCTAAGCAATCATTTGAGGAATTGGTAGATAACAAAATGATCAATATTTAATATATTCATTATACATACGTCGATTCTGGTATAAATTAATATTAATACGGAATGTTACCGGTAAGTGGCACATTGAAAACAAGTTAGTGTCCACCACATTCAGAAAGTTTTAGAAGCACTGCTCTACGGAACACTATACATCTCTCCGCTCAAGCCTAGTCTTTCGAATTCGCTTAAGAAGGACCTTCAGTGGACCACCCAACTTGATAGCAATTAGAGGGAGATAACCTTCGTCACTGACCAACTTAAAAAAATCACAAACACGGAAGACCACTCAGCATCTTTTTTTTCCGTGAACAATTTCAAAGCCAATGACAAAGAGAACACCGTAATGATTCGTGAAAATATGTAAGAAGGAAAATAAGAGCATGAGGGCCCTCTTTCACCACCCAGATAGAAAGTAGACATTTACAGGAAAATGGGATGACCGAGGGAAATCGGGATCGGGAGCAGAGGGTGAAGTGAGAGGCAGGACAGATGGTCGGCGGAGGGAGATGGTCTCGAGTAAACATCCTCCCACTGGGGACACACACCAGCTTCTGTGCATGCTCGCACCGACGCCTCCCCTGAAGCCCGGCGAGGACAAAGGAACCCAACAAGAAACACTGTTTTGCGACAACAGAAAAGGGACTCGGGAATGACTCTTGGTCGTTCGATCAAAAGCTACGTCCACCTTGAAGCTAACGCACGTTCTGGCGACGACCAAACGACAAAAATCGAACGAGAAATAACGCACGTTAGTTTTATGCATTCAAATTCAATAAGGCTAATTGAAAGACGGTTGAAGTAAATGCAACAAAAAAATTTTCCTATGATAGCCTAATGCTTTCAATCCTTCATAATAAATAGAAAAAGGCTAAATACATATTCGTGTAAAATGAACGTTTAATAACAAGAACTTACCCCACGTACATCTGTTAATCAAATATTACCCAAGCATCACACATTCAATTCTTGAAAACACAGAAGTCGAATTACTCGACGTAGAAAAGTACAACGAAATTAACGTAAGTCAAGATTTCAATAGCAGCAGCTCAAATTGAAATTTTAAATTCGGTTGCGTAAAACTTGCACTTTAAAAAAGTACTACTTTGCGATGACTGTGATAGCGAGCACAATGAGCAAATATAATCACGCCCATTAAAATCTACCATAAATATAATCACGCCCACTGAAATCTACCACGTATACCAACAATCAACACCCCTGTGTGAGACAATTATGGAGGTGACGCGCATAATTTACTGAAGTCAAGCGGATTGCACCGCAACTATATGTCGACGACGACGCTGTTTCACGGTTCAAGTCAAATTCGCTGACGCAAGAATATGTAATGAAATTAACTTCAGAAGAAAACACCCGAAAATCATTAACAATAATGAACAGTATAATTCATAAGTAACACAGCATACATATATTCAAAAATATTTCCTTAAGAATCTTCACGCACACTCGAAAGATCATTGAGAAAACATGAAATTCACGTCACAATCACACACTCCAGCGAATCGGGGACTTGTAAAGCTGGTAAATGATCAAAATGTACAACTTCAGAGCGGCTAGACCTGAATTTTAAGGGAAAGGCACATTTAGAAACACATAAATAGTACCATTTACACAGATACAAGCATGAAATAATCCTACCGCAAGAACACCCCAACAGACAAAATTGCCGAGGTAACAATCAAATAATTCGAAGACCTCGGAAGATCAGACACTAAAGAGCAACGCAGAACAATCGTGAAGAGGACCGCAATCACGACGAGTGAACGAACTTTGGAGCAGTGAAAGGAAGGCACGACTGGAGACCACGGATAAGAGTAACTCCATTGATGTCCTGATGAAAAGAAGGTGAAACTGTTACAGGGAAATGCGGCAGGACTCGAGGGGGGATAGAAGAGGATTTTTAGTAAGTAGCATCAGTAAAAACCTCATAAAATCCCTACGTCATTACATTACACGCTAACTAAATATTAATTGCTGCACTCGACACGCGTCTCATTTGCATGACCTTCATGGGACGCAGAACAGTTCAGTATACTTGGATCGTATTGACTTTGCATGCACAAACAAGACTAGGCTCCTCATCACACCACGGCGAGCCCAGTCGGAAACGAGAACAAAAAAAAACCTACTGCCAGGTGCTCGCTAAAACGCCACATCCTGCCCCAATGCCAGGAAAAACTAGAAAGTTAGGAAGTTAGGCGCACTCACGGCGCTATTATTGCCAATAATCCGTTCTTATCGGTCATTCACAATTATCTTCCGTAAAATTACGAGAAAAGTTCTACACGTATAGGATCGAGAAACGCAGAATTCCCTCGAAGCAGAGCAAGTGACTTAGACACAAACAGGCAAGGCGAAATCAAATGCATATCAGTGCTCGGAAACCGCTCGAAAGAATTCAATTAACGATTTTTGCGTTCTGGAGACCATTGCGCAAAACGGAAATTCTTATTGAGAAAGGAACACTTCAGCAATCAAGAAATTGTAATTAAATTTAAGTTATTATACCGCTCACAATTCAGTTCATCACCAACAAGCGAACATGTAGGTGATCTTTTTTAAATCTTGTCTTGGTACAACATATATTTCAGTTTGTAGAGTAAACGTAAGAAACCTAGAAATGATTTCTCCAACAGTCATTTAATTCGCCGACAGTTGGCTGCACAGTGTTGCAAAGGCAGTGTCTGAAGAAAATGCTAAACAAGAGAATCACGATTTCCAGAAGAAAGGAGCAGTGACGTAACAGCATGAGCACGATTCACAGGCAGGCTACGCTGATGACGTCACACCCGCCGCAGGCCGCTATGAGATCATCGGCGACCAGAGCAAGGTCTGGAATTCATGTACTTTCATGCATAAAATGGTTCGTTAACCCGCTCGAACAATGTTAAAAACTGAACAAAAAAAAAAAGATATTTTCCTCCGCGGCATTAGGAAGGTTAATAAAATAACATAAACATATGAAAGCGGTAAGGGAGCATAGGTTCATTAATTTAAATATACACCAAACACAGGACGATCATTAAATAGAAAATATTTGAGGGTGAAGCACAATAGGACGAATACGCTGCGAGCAATTCCAAATTAATCAAAATTATAATCGGCCATAGATCAGCCGGAACTGTCATTAGCAAACAACTTGCACGTGAAACTCAATTGAAGAATAGTACTCCTTTACCTCCATCAACGGAAGTCTATTTCGACCAACAGGAAAGTACAATAAAAGCTGACCATGCCAGTAATCGAATAAAATAAATAATGCTACAGTCTTCAGTAAACGCACTGGAAAGCAATTCATCACACTACAAGAGCTGGAATTGTAGACAGAAGTTCAGAGCACTACACTTACATAGCTACACAATTCAGACAATCGCACAGAAAATATTGCCCTAAACTTCAGAATACTAGTCTTGTAGAGTTAGTTACACATAGATTCAGAATACCTTAAACAGAATGTAAGATATAAATAAAGAGAACGACTGTGAGGATACTACACAGATATCCAGATTAGTACAACACTTGCGACACACGACAAAATGGAAGTCGAAAGTCGGCTGAAAGTTGAAAATTCACAATGAGTTTCATAAGTCTTCACGGTCTGTGAACTGCTAACGATATTTCTGAAAAGAACAGGTATCATTAAAGTTCCATTTTACAACTGATAATGCAGTGCTTACTCGCTGTAAGTAGAAAAAAGAATGGAAACGCCTTTTCTTATGTTCGTATCAGAGCGGAACACACCCAGGGATCAGAAAGAAGTTATTGAGTGAAGTTCAAAAGATTCCTTGTTTCGCAACAGCCCTTAGAACAAGCAAAAAGACGTGCGTGGCTCAGTTCTAACAAGGCGGAGGAGTTAGCCGTTGGCAAAAGCAGGCTTCCTGGAAAGTGCGTGACCACGCAACGCTCGACAGCGCTACAGCCTATTTACTCTTCTAAACAAATGTTATTACAGTTAGGCTCCTTAACAACGCCCCAAACAAAACACGGTAAGAAATAAAAGGCGAAGAAACTTTTGATAACAAAGATAAAACCGCAGCTCCTCGAATGCTCAAGAGGAAGAAATAGAATTCCAACGGGGAATAAAGACAAAAAATTACGACGTTGAGTTTATGGTCAAAAGCCTTAGGGATGATAATTGTTCGTGGATGATGAAATTTCTATGCTTGACACTGAAAACCGTTAAACAAGAACGTCAGAACAGCAACAAAAAACATTCCATACAATGAAATTTATTTGATGATAGGTGTCCGACCGGATCGTGTCCGAGTAACACGATTGATCAATAAATGATAAAGTGTGCAACTACGCCGCGTTCACGTAGGTAAACTTCCTCAATAACGTACCAATAAATAAGGACACAATTAAGCTCAGGAGCCAAGGACCTGCATAAAGGTACAAGTCACTATACATCCGAGGACACACAAGCAAAGCAAGGAAAGCCGGACTGGGTCGATTGAGAGCGTACTGGGGCGATAATGTCTGCAATAAAACTCACCCCTCAATTAATAGACAAGATCGATAGATGCAAAACGACCGAAACACTCATGTGGTCTTGTCTCGGTCATTATAGTTATGGTCGGTGGCAGGCTTTATTAAAGCGTAGACACCCGTAATTCTTCGACGATGCCGTGCCTCAGCATTGGCTTTCCCCCATAACCATCAATAGTTACGCACTACTTAGCTCCTTAGCCTACAGCATGAGTGAATAATAGGCCATAGCATTTCAAATTAATTCGCGCTGTCTTCTAATTTTCATGAATTGGATAATTTTATCCAGTTAAATAGTTCTCCTATTTAATGCAGATTATTTTTCGAATTTACCTTCACTTAAAGCAAATAAATAAACTACATTTCAAAAATTTCCACCACTTTGAGTCTAGTGCAGTCGACTTAAAAAAGAATTGAGAAAATATCACTGCAGAGCAAACACGAAAATATATACGGTATCATTAAGAAAGAATAAACTGGAACATTATGCAAATATCAACTGCAAATCAAACTTCTTAAATCCAAGGGTCTGTCAGTAGTCACTCAACCAGTCAGACAAAATTTTACCGTTCAACAATTCTCTACAAAAAAGCTTTATCTTGCGGACGATGAAAATGATAAGTGACAAAGCCGTGCATAGAATCATTTAAATATCTCGCCCATTTAACCGCGCCCGGCCGACCCGTAGTAATTCTGCCTTCCGACTATGCGCCGACTTTAAACTCATTAATGACGTACACATTCATTTCCTGACGGCTCAGTTTTTGTGGTAAGCTAAAGCGCATAAATGCAGTAGGAGAGCTCAGTTCGTTAGTACAGCAAACCGAAGCAATGAAGCAATATCGTCGTCACATTAATGCTACTTTTACGCGTAAATAGAACATACACAACACAAATTAAAACCAAAAGTGACGTGAAACGAAGAGACTAACTCCGAATAATAAATAACTAACCAACCTCAGAACACAGTGCAACTTACATTAGCGCAAGACTAGATCATGATGTTTTGAGCAGAAGAAAGAAGGCAGTTATTATGATAGGAAATAAAGCCAATTACCAGGACTGGCGGAACCAGGCAGGAGAGGCAGAGGTCCCCATCGCGGCTCAGGTAAACACTGCAGTAACGAGATCTAGTCGCTGGTCTCTGCAGGGGCACGTGAGCTCAAGGATCGAATTCATCGACCGCTACGAGCACGGCAATGCACGCACGCTCCGTCCATCACCAGCACACGCGCAATATACGCACGTGGGCGATGAGTGATCTCGTGAATATTGAAGCACAGACGTACGTTTACAGCGCGCATGACGAGGAGACTATCTTGGGTGCAAGCCCCGACGCTGGAACTGAAGAGCTTGCTGCACTCCGCACAGGGAAATTGGTGATTAAGGAGCCCACAATCACGTGCTGCACGAGATGCTTGTCTCATTCCTCATGGTATCATCGGGATTGTTCAACTTATCGAACCCGTCATAACGCACATTAAAATTGATACTTCATTTAACTCATCTGACGAAAGCCTCGAAAATGCTGCGTGCATCCTCTTCTTACCGGTCGGGAGTCATTTTTGACCAATAGCTTGAGCCAGACTAATTTTGAACGTCAAATTTTGATTTTTACCATGACGTGTTCGTCTACGCTTACATACTAATATCTAAGATTCTGAGCGTTCTTCACGATACAGTCATGAGTGCGGTGGTTCACGAACACACTAGCAGGACAAGCACAATTACTGCGATGTGATACAAAAGAGTCCCGCTTTTCATACAATAAACAAATGTACACGAAATTATTGACTATATCAATCACAAACGATGTAAAAGGAGAAAATAAATTGCTGTTCCGTGTTGACGTCTAACACTGGAAACGAATGAGACTATTGATGAACGACAGCAAGCCAACAGTCTGAATGATATCGGCAAATTTACGAATAATTCGCTTGACAGAAGTATTGTCTAAAAAATATCCACGAGGATATCATCAAAACTTTTTCCCCCGCAGGTAAAACGAATAAATAGATCAATTGTCCACGGCAATAAAGATAGAAATAACCAAGAACTCACCAAGGGTGATAACGAAGACTCTTCACGTGAGTCTAAGAACATACGAATCGAAAAAAGAATAATTCATATAAAGTTGGCACAAAAAGAAGCGAATTACCATGCATGAAGTCGCCAAACAAGGAAATCTTTACGAGGGCTCCGGGACAATCGATACTCACGAGCGCAGGTAAACGACACGCTGGCCGAGTTCACTAAACACGGGACGAGCAAAGGAAAGGCCCATATTTCTGGCGTCACGGTAATGGTTCGAAATTTCCACGTGGCTTCCGGTGACGTATGGATAAAATTAATCAAGGTCTCAGAACTCCGACGGCGCACGAAACCGAGGAATAATCAGGCCCAGAAATGGGGCTCGGTAGTGAAGGAACTTCTTGAGGGAACGTCCCCCAAGTTAGTAAGTGAGGCGTTATGAGGACAATAAGCAAGAAAATATTTCGTTGGTTTTGAAAAGGGCACTTAGAGAAAAATATCTTGAAACATTTCTGCGGTCAATTAATCGACGGAAAATACAGCTCATTAAATGCAAAAACACGGAAAGCTTTAGTTTTACTGGAATATGAACTAATCCAATTCAACAATAAGAAAGCTCACTAGGTGTAAAGCCCCGTACATTTAACCTTCACATAAAGTTGCAATTCTACTAAGCAACAGACGTAAGGGAAACTAGAGGCAACATGAACAGCATTTTCCACGAGTTGACATTTAACCTTATCAGCCATACGCAGGACGAAGAGCGACCTCTTCATTCATCTGGAGGAGTATGATCTTGCATCATTGTTTCTAATGAAGAAACTAACAAAGCAAGTAGCTAAACAAATATACCAATTTTACAGGACTCGCTACAGTACAGAATGCTATGAAATCAAAACGCCGGCCTACTTAGATAGCACTGTGCGATATGATTGCTGTCCCAAGTGATTAAACATCGTGTTCTAAGTCCCTTTATTGCAGAACAATAGAAAATATCTAGTATTCCCGTGAAACTTCTGTTTTGCATTATACTTGTGTTACATTTATTACTGACATTACACTGTCGAAAAGCAATTTGAAAATTTATTCACCTAACCAGAAAAGCAAAGTTCAAGTTTAATTTTTTCATTTTGTTTAGAGACAGAAATGGTAAATTATAGAGTTAATCCAGGAACAAGACAAAAATGAAATTGACCAACACGGCGTAACTGATTCAACATTATCATCTATCGAGTGTGATAATTTGAGCAGCCGTGCGACTACTGAGCACAACGAAAATAACGAGTTCGTTCTCATTCCGAGTACGGAGCACAAACGACGAACATGAAGACGCCGTTTCGTGATCACGTGACCGCGCTGCAGCAGGTACCCGCCAATCTCCCATCGAGTCCATCATGTGAAGATGGCGGTGTCGTGTAGGCGGTTGTGAGTTGTTGGCGTGAGAAGAGCTAGCGACCAGTCAATATATGCTATACGTACGTACTTAAATACTCAGCATTATACGTACGCACTTGGATACTCAAAACACTGCACGTAAGGACTTTAATGCACGTACTTATTCAAACAACACACGCACGTACCTTTGCAATACATACACGCACCCAAACAATATACGTACTGAAACAACACACGCACAGAAACAACACACGCACAGAAACAACACACGCACGTGCTGTAACAATGCCATGCACGTAATTACTAAAACAACATACGTACTTAGTCGCACAGCAAATGTGCACTCAAACAGTAAACATACTTTAACAATGAACGTTATTTCCTACTCCCATACAAGGGCACTTATTTAAACAAGACACGTTCGTCAGACGCTCGATAGAAGCGTGGCGCGAGACACCACAGCAGCAAGTCTGACAGAGCGAGAAGGCCCGCAGCACCAGCTCTAGCGTTACACTCGAGTGATAAGCTTGTATCCAACGGGAAAAATAGTAATTGCGTTACACTTCAACGGTCTCTACGCTTCGAACCTAGAAAAAATGTCGAAATGGAAAAATAATTAAAAATGGCTAGTGCCAAAGTTCTTTGTACTAAACGGAAATCACGGAAAGTAAGATAATATACAAGGGACTACCAGATGATGTAACTTCAGTTTTAAAGGAAGTAGCGATTTTTAATATTTTTTTTAATTCATACAATTCAAAAGACTCGTATATCTGTTCGTTCGTGATTATAAGAATAATACAAAAGCTGCCAAGTCAGCGCCTTTAATAAGAACTTCAATTAGATATGAGCTCTGAGGAGGTAATCGATGGATGTCCCCTCATGGAATGGATGATGAAATTCCGTCGCCCAATAAAATATTCCAACGCAAGCAAGCGCCCGAAGGACTAGACCAACCAACACTGTCATGCAGAAAAAGTAATCCTATGAAGCACGTCTGAGGTATTGTATACAAAATTTATGCGATTGTGTATTATGTACACAACAAAGCAATTTAATTCCTAACCGAAGACTTCGCTTCCTGCAAACGAATTTAGGTTAGTGAAGCAGCTGCTTCACTTGGTCGCTAAAAACTTGCAATACTGTAACATGAATTGTTTGCTGTACGCAGAAAACTACCTCAAATATTCTAACTCGAATTATGCTTCCACGGGACTCCAAGAAGGCCTTCTTGGACTCTATGAATCCAGAAGCAAAATTGGACTAAAGGATGCTTGGGATACTTCTGCAGCGAGTGCAGGTCTGTTAGATCAACCAACCCGACACAAACACAGAGGGCAGATAGTAAAGTACTCGATAGTGAAATAAAACCTCTTCTCTTGTAAAATATTTTCACTGTTCAGTGAGCATGTCAACTTTCACACATAATAAAACACAGCTTCATAAATAAATGAGAAAATTATTCGCCACTAATATAGCTTAGAGCGAGAAAGCAAACAAGAATTGACGAGTGCATAAAAAATAAGATGAGCTCACTCTCAGCACCAGCTCATTTCAATAGAACGCTCCTGACTGACAGGTGCACCTAACTTTATCCTATTCAGTAAGCAGAGCGGAAAAGCTCGACATGTGACGCTGGCATTAGTTTCATTAATTCATTAGTTGTAGTTAAATATAACTCCTTGGACTCGTAACGCACATTCACTTTACAATAGCACATTAAATATCTGTAAATTTATATATATTATTGATATAAATCAGGAAAATTAAAAAAGCTATAGACACTCGGAAACAAAATATCATACTCATTACGTTCACAAACACTGCAAGAAAATTTTCATTTTACCACCAAAATCACCTACAAAATGATACCATGAACGAGTGATTGAATATTTCCAACGCTGAGAATAGGTAAACGAGCTGCAAATGTCATTCAATGAAGATATTTGCCCATAGCACAGCTCGATGTGAGGCAGTCGCATGCGTGCATCGGGAAGTGATCGGAACAGACGACAATAGCAGGGTGCCCACGACGGCCGAATTAGCCTCACATGCGATGCTTAGCAAGCTTAGAATTACAACTTTTACGCGTACAAAACTGTAAAAAATAATCGATATCGTACGAAGCAAGTTCCTCTGAGAATGTTCGTGCGCAGTACTAAATGAGGTGGGCAACTTTGGTTTAGTAGTTTCACATGAAAGACAAACCACAAGGAATTGTAATATATACGGGTGTGCAACTATTGTAAAATACAATTCCTTGTGGTTTGTCTTTCATGTGAAACTACTAAACCAAAATTGCCCACCTCATGTAGTACTGCGCGCGAACATTCTCAGAGGAACTTGATGGTTCCTCTATTATTGAATTATTGATGGTTCTAACACAATTGCAAAAACTCGAAAATATGCAAGAATGTTTCCCAGTGGAGATGTGTTGTGTGGACATATCAGGTACTTAAATTTATAACCAAAAGGCTATAAATGTTCATGAATTTCATGTGCTGAATTGTTGGACGACAAAATGGCAGGTAAACGCGTAGACCACTGCAACATTGAAGTTGCTATCACTGAATCCAAAAAAAGTTCCTGAAACGAAAGTTACGTAGCAACGGATTGAACAAGCTTGAAAATCTTGGATTAAGGGCCTCCCAAAGTATGATGGTAGAGAACCTATTACGCAAGGATCTTTTGAAGGATCGCCGCATTAAAATTTTGTTCAGCTGATATGACAGCAAAGACTATGAAGTTGATAGTATTAACATAAAAGCACGATGAATAGAATTTTATTCATAAGGAAGTACTTAGAACCCTGGGGCAAAATGCAAATGTTAGTTACACAGAGCGCCCGGTCTCTTATTCAGTCTTTCAGTCGACTGTGGACTGATTGTCGGCGACAACCAAGCCTCAGCATTCATTAGGCGTAATGAGAATTCCATTAGAGCGAGTAATGAACGCTAATGCTATCGCTTCGATTAGAATAAAAAAGTAAAGTAATTTCCGGAGTTTCATGAAGGAAATATTGCAACATATTTCACTTTGCTATACTAAGTATCCCTTGAAAAATCTCGTATCATAAAAAGATAATTAAACTCAAGAATAAATATAGAAAAAGTAGCTTTCATCCAAGTCTTAATGAGAAACATTGCCTTTTACAAGAACACTGGACATAAGAATGCACCAGGATAAATAAAATTATTTAATGAGACACTACGTTCAAACAATACTCATTAAAATGCTACAAAACGACCAACTGAACAGTTGTCGAAAACCTACAATGCACCCAAATTTAAAAAACTGAAATGTGGTCCCGGTCAGCTGGTCCTGTTGTAAATCAATTCAAGTTTTTTATCACCCCTCAAAGGTATCTATCCACAAATTTTTCTATGATTTATGCCATGAAAGGAGATATTCCAAAAACATAGCAAAAATGAAAAATATTCAACACCATTCAGCAACCAATCTTATACTTCAGAATTAAGAACGAACACAAAGCAATTCGAGAGGAGCAGGATGTTGAAGCTCGTAGCCCAAGCAAAAGAAAAAGCACGCAACAACAGACAATAAATAATGCATATTTCGTAGTACCTTATCCGGGGGAACTGCCGCGTCACTGTTTAAAATTCAAAACGGACAAGATTTAATACGTTCGTGATGAAGTAACAGCTCCCACTTGCACACCACTTCAGCTACGTCGAAACACTCCCTCTGCCCGGCGCGGCGCACCCACAGGTCTGTTGTGGGTGTTGACGGAACTGACAACTTAATTTCCTGTCTTTTTCCCGTTAGTTAGCAATTAGAAACAGATCCCTCAGGCTGATATGTCACCAGCATTAGCGCTCTCTCTTACGGTTGCCACATTAAAAGCATCAACTTCACACCAAAAGACACCTGAAGCACTTTCGGTCGAGGTTTCTAAAGGCCTAGTGTATTTTTGCCTACGTTTCGCAGACGGATTAAGGAAATGAAACCTTGGAAGACTGTTCGTGATGAACACTTTTTGTGCATGACTGTCTTCAACATTCTTTGTAAGGATTCTTATTTCATTGAAATACCTTCCTAAAATTCTCACAAAAAAGAATTGACCTTGCATGTGTTACGACAAAATGTTATAACTCTACGCCTCCACTAACGCTGTAGCTACAAGTATTGTTGAATCATAGTACGGTTTGGTTACAATGTCTGATTTCGTAGCTTTACAATTTTTCCAGTTAAAATTAGAACACCCATTAGAAATCACAATTACTCGAAAGACAAGAATATACTTAGGAGCTTTAAGTATCGTCGTGCATTTATCCTCTCTGCAGGTTAGATTGAATATTTCCATGATTAAACTCGAATCGCACATGTAACGCAGCCCTCCCTATGATTCAAGGGTTTGCAAATGATCATAATTTGAGATTTTACGTCTCACGAACTTGGTGCGCAGCTATTTTCATTACAGGAAATGATGAGCGCATAGGTATGGAAATTCAGCGACTCCCCTGTCACTAGATGGGCGAGGGGCTGTACGTGGGCCCCCTAATGAGGGGGCCCGAAGCTGGTGACACCACGGAGCCGCGATTTACCGTGGCTTCAGGTTTTGCGCAATTTGGTGTGCGGGTCTTACAGGCATCGCTGGCTGTGGCGCAAATCCTATGACATAACCATCGTGGCTAGTGCATACGTTTCCACAAATTCCACCTAATCGATGACATTAAACCCAAATTTCGAAAAAAAAAATAAAAAATCAACTGAGCGGTCATTTAAAGCTAATATTTTTTTATAATGTTCATGTACAAGTATATATGTTCAAATTTGTGTGTATAGTGATGGCTTTGGCAAAATTTTTGAGGTAACACTAGCGTGGGATGATAATATATTGAACTAATGTTATGTTTATTGCTATCAATGATCGTTGACTTTAAGCTCCCCCGATCACACGTACACCTCAGCATGGGTCGAAGCGCAGTAAAATGCAAGTCTTCAGCCGCTGCTGCTACTGGTGGTGGTAATCTTTGTCTTAATATAACATTAAAACCAAACCTTGCGCACTTAAGAAAACAAATTGAGACACATGTAGCCAAGTGAAAAATTTGGATGAGCTAAAGAGCGATTGCGTACAAGGAAAAACAATGAACTACGTACAAAATTATGAAGAAATAAAGCGAAACGATGCTGCACTGTACAGCCCCATGCCACACACGGGATGTATACACATGTTATTTCCTTCACGCTGGGGTGAATTCGTTTCGATGGAAGAAATTGACATCGCAGCACCTCGCAAACACCCGGTAAAAAAAAAATCCGGGGCCACCTCATCACCTCGGCAGCCTAATAGCAGGACAACACAGCTGTGAATGTAGACACTGCCACCGCAGCATATCACCCGCCTAACATCCAAAAAAAGAAAACTGTGAATGTAAACGCTGCCGCTGCCACCTGAACACCTCACCCGCCCAACATCCCAAAAAGAAAACTGTGAATGTAGACGCTGCCACCTGAGCACCTCACCCGCCCAACATCCCAAAAAGAAAACTTTGAATGTAGACGCTGCCACCTGAGCGCCTCACCCGCCCAACATCCCAAAAAGACGGCCGTGAGCGTTACAAGAGACGGAAAGAAGAGAGGCGCACAACGCTGGCCGTCCACACGCCAGCCATGCGTGACTCCCGCGCCGCCAGGTCAACGCCTCACGCGGGCTCTCCCCGCACGGGACTAGCATGAAAGTGACAACTTAAAAGGGGTTATATAATTCATTCATGCAATGATTGGAACTTCACTTAATGTAAGGTATTAAAATCATAACAGATTCATCCTACAATGATTTAATGTCAGTCCCACTACACAAATTGATATAACAATTTAACCGAAGTGTTTAACACGACACTGATGTAAAACTGATTACTTATTCATCTATGCTATCACAGAGAGTTAAAACGAGTCAGGATATTAATATCGCTAGAGATTCATACCATAATGTTTCAGCATCTATTCAAAATAAATTGATAAAAGTTCCTAAAATATTTGTTAAACGTAAACAGAATTAACAGAATTAAGTGAATTTACAAAACTACATCAAGCATCAGTGACACAAAAAAGTTGATGGGAATAAGGCATACAAACTATAATAGATTAATATTTTCCAGTTTAACATCGCTTCCACTAAGAAGTAGTAGCAAGGATGGCAGCGCTTCAGTACCTCAGACTATCACTCACCGAAAGAGAAGGGACCATTTGTTTATGGACTTGAGAGAACGCGGAATCTATGCACAGGGTGTGTCCCAACACAAGATCTTCAGCCCATAAAAACAGCAAGTGAAGAAAGAAGAGGAAAAAAGTAAAGAATCATCAACGAAGAAGGCATGAAAATGGAAAGAAGTGAACAAGGCATGTAAATAGACAGAAGCAAAGCATGCACGAAAGATAAAATTTCCGAATGCTTAGCTAAAGCTGAGGTAACCTAACAATGTTTCCTTGGGGACGGTAGTCCACATAGCCTAAGATAGAACAACCTACCCTAACCTTGTTGCCTAAGGCCTGTCCTACGTCCCCTGACGGGTCTGTTCTAATAAACAAACTGAAAACGCCTCATCGTTCCAGTGCTAAATTCCGTACCCATCAGAAAAAAGTAATAACTACTTATAAAACGAAACAGTATGTAACTGTGACAACTAAACCAAAGGCCCATATAGTGAACAGCTCAAGGTAACAAGCGAACTGTAACAACTACGACGAACGTTCAAGAAATAATGAGTTTAAAAGGAGGTCTCTCATCCGTCATACAACAAAAAAACTTAATGCGTCAGATTTTCTACAGATTTTTCGAAGCGGATGATATCAGCAGCACTCATTTAATCAGAGTCACATGTCAGCAAGTTCATCGTTAGAACGCGTACCTTTGTAGTACAGAAAACAAGCCACACAAGCACTATTCGTGAAACAAAAGCACATTTTACTGGAACAGGTAAGTTTTTACATCATGCACCGGCCGTTGCACCACCCGAAAGCCCCCAAACGCAAGTCACGACGGGCCAATAAAGTTCAGCGCGGGAACCGTAAAGCTGAAGGTGCGCCGCCGTAATTACTCCTATTGCAGGTGACTGCAAGTAGACTCGCTCAGCGGTCGAGGGTGAGAACGCAATCAAGCTCTCCGGAATTAAATACAGCGGGCAAGCGAGTTTAACATTGGAAATTTACCACAAATAATGATACAGGAGACATGATTGTTCGAGCATAAACGGTACATTTATAAACACTAAACTAAATTAACAAAAATCGACGCTGAGCACGTTTAACTATGTTTTTGACACTAAACCGTACCTTGAACGTCACCGTTTGTAATGTATGAATGAAAGAAGGAGACAATTTCAAGTTTTAAACTTACATTAAATGTCTAAAAAAAATCAGTGTGTAATCATAGTCAAACAAATCCTATTCATGAACACGTTTCAAATAGAATTCTAATCATAAAAAAAAAGATAAAGTACCCGTAGGAGAGTAATAAACGCAAAAAAGAACAGCATTACATATTAAAATTTGAAAATCAGATCTAACTAAAAGTGTTACACCATTCCATTCAAAAATACACCGAACACGCTCGGAGCATCAACCTCTATCAAAGCTCTATTCACGAATTTGTGCTCGACAAGTCAACATTTAAGGGGAAAAAGGAAAGTACCAGGAATCAGATAAGAAGGCAGAGCAAGCGACACGACGGGATCGATATGGTGCAGGTTGCAGGACGCTCATCGATTGAGAGCTGCAGGCACCTGGGCAGAATGGGTCCTCCACTTGGTGAGAGCTCTTTTCCAGTCTCGTCCACAAGAGCTACATGCTAGTGTCCACATCTTAAATACTCTTACAATAGTTCCAGCTAAGTTGCGACCAAAAAATATCGCCGCGCCAAACTCGGTTCAAGTCGAATTCGAATTTCGGAATGACATTTCTACGTCACGAAATAGGACTTGGAACAGGTTAAATTTTGGAAACGAATTTATAGAAAATGAGATGCAAATCAACGGTGTATAATTATTAAGCGCTGCTTTTGAATAAATTTAAGGTACTTAGCAGCAGCCAACTACTACGTATGCTTCCAATTTTTCATATTTCAATTTCGAGTAACATATAGCACATAGTCGAAAACATCCGAAACAGTTATTCGAGCTAACTATTGTTATAAATATATCAAATCTAGTTAGGTCTATTATAAGCTAGGCATTAAAAGTCACAACTGTAGCATGAGAGACGAAAAGATACAATAATCGATGCATTAATGCGCTTGTAACTATCTACGTATCTACGTGAGTCACACCCTTCATCAATAAATACAATGAATCATTTCAGTATCTATGCTACAGCTTGATCATAAACTTCCACTCTTAAAGATTCTCACCGTAAATTATTTGCGGATCCTGCCAGATAGTGATAATAATTATAGGAATGAAACAGACTACCAATACACCCGTACACAACCCTAAATCGAATGCACGTTACAGTGAACTCCTCGCATGATGGTCAGAGAAAAAAAAAGAAGAATGAAAGGAGGACCTAACAACTAAATCCACAGCTAACTCTTTAAAATTTTAATGGACTTCGCAGCGAACAGTCAAGATTACTCGTGACAACGAAAACACCATTTGCCCCAAGCCACACTACAACAGTTCTCGCAGGCAGCACGTCAGAGCCAAGCATGTCTCGTGTTGCCTCAAGGTAAAAACACAGGCTCGTGCACTTTATTTCGTAGCGAAAGACATAAAACGTAGTTACGGTATTCAGCCCGTCGTACATCAAGCAATAACTGCGCGACGAAAGAGTGAGATTGGCGATAGCCACTAGAATGAGTTCAATTCATCACCTCTAGCGTGCCCTCGGCCGTACATAAAGGAACAGAATTTCACTTAGAAAAACATTAGATCAACCATCAGCAACGCTTTCCGGAGTGCAGCACCTCGTTACCGGAGGGGGCCTCGTCGATCATCAACAGTAGAAATATACTCGATATCAAATATATCATGCGTAAAAGCAACTTCAAGTTTCAGAATGATGATATATAAATTTGATTATCATGTTCACCTCCTTACATTGAACTTCATGCGGGATGAATCGGTAATATGTAGACTTATGAATCAATTCTTTAACGACCAAATTATTTTTATGATAGGGCTGCATTTAACTTCGTCCCTGGAACTATTGAGTTTATTCGAAAAACTACCAAAATCCTCATGAAACGTGACAGGTATGTCAAATCGGTCGCTAAAAAGATTAAACAATGAACATTATTTTCAATCAGCGATGGGAGAGCAAAGAGCAAAAAAAACTTCACAAATAAGTGTTCCACCCTGATTTCACTGCTTTATTCAAGAGTTTAAGTACTCTATCGTTTTAATAGATAACAGGCCAATCGTACGACTGCTTCATATCGATAGCTATTATTGGCTTTGCCTCTCAGTTGCTTAGTTTGAGACAATAAATAAGCTATATTTACAAGAACTTGCATTACCTCATTCACTCTGCATTTAGAATTACATTATCAAATTATTCCAACACTGTCGATGTTCTCAACTTCGAGCACAAAATTCCCGTCAAAATACAAAGTTCACCGCTGTGGACCTTCTGGCTAATGGGATCGGGCATAGACATGATTCAATTCCATTGATTTCCCAAGCGTTGCAGCGAGCCTACCTGCGCCGCTAAAGTGCAATGTAGCAGCAGCTTACATTCATTAACTCTGTCAAGCAGTGGCGCTGTCAAGCAGTGTCGCACTTGAATTTCAAATTGAAACTGTCGATGATAAGCTAAACCAATAAATCTCATTTCTGATGTACGTCCAGAAGTGGAAACCGTCAACAACGCAATGATGCACGTCTGCTTCGTACTTGGGATGTGCTATTTCATAGTTTATAATTCATACTTTTCGTTAATTTTTTCTCTCGAATTTATTTCATTTCTAAAATTAGAGAACACGACTATTTCAGAAACTTGTATTATTATTCAAAAGTTATAGTTTTGATAATTACTACAATTGAGCAAGCTCTGTTGAAGTTGCTTTACACTACACTCGACTCAGATCTGTGCAAGCGCCTCGTACATAGGAACTGTAACACAGGATCTGACAATGAAATTATACCCTGTCAATTCAGGAGTCGACACTGCAGTAACTAGTATCTCAATGGGACATGTAATTGAACATACAAAATGAGAACAAGGTCTCTTACACCTTCGAGACTACGGACGGCAAGATCCGTTCAGAAAAGAAACTCGGTCAGCAGGAGCAAAAAAAAACACGTTTCTTCCAGCAGTGCAGCGCAATTGCAAATAATGTGACAAAATAATCGTTGATAACACAAAATATTTCGAACTAAGTCGGCAGCCCATGTCAGCCTCAGTCCTATCCTGAACAGCAGCTCTGAGTTCGACCAAGCGCACTGCAAGGGGCGCATTCTGCCTCGACAGAAAAGGTCGTACGCGGGCGCACGAGTCGCGGTGACGAAGTTAAATGGCAGCTTTTTTCGGCACGGAAACACTGGAGCGGAAAAGCGATCAGCTCCGAAAAGAACAAAGCGGCGGACGACGACTTCAAGTTTCCATTGCGCTGCTGCAAGTCACGCCGAGTCGCTTTCCTTTCATTAATTTACGAAGTAACTTTGAACCAAGTCCACGGTAGGAGCGTTAACAAGTTTCAAGTATTACGGGAGCCCTGCGGCTGCGCTTCAACGGCGTTAATGAACGTTATACTTTCCTCATCACCACTCACTTTCACACCTTCATGTATCTTGAATATAAAGTCGAGGTACACAGACTCTCGAGATGGCTTCCTTGAGCAAGGTAATCGTATACACTGGCATGGTTTTTCTCCTCTCTGCCAGATACAAGGGTTAATATTCTCGTATCTGCAGAATCATACTGAGTGCAATTAAAGATTGGTTCCATAATTTTGATGCACTTTATCATTCATTTTTGATTGGCCACTTCAGAACACTCGCGCCTCCCACGTTACATGACGTAGAGGTTTACAGGGCTATTGCTCACGGAAATCTGCAGGCCATAATTGAAATTCAAAACCTGACGGATTTCTGAAGAATATCAAAATCCCTAAGGATCCTGGTTAGTATGAAGCAACAAGGAACCCTGAAGAACGAAATGCAAGATCCCGAAAAACTATAGTATATCAAACATAGAAAGGTATGAATGGAGGAGTCTTGAACAACGAAAAATAGCAAGGTCTGTTTCTAACAGACCTCTCGACTGTCGAGCTCACACCTGCGAAAGCACTGCAATGCTCTAGTTCTTGCTGTGAAAACAAAATTACAAGAAATTCTGAAGCGCTCGCACGCAGAGTTGATGTCAAAGGCTTGGCTAAATTGGCTCACTAAGTGCACTAAAATCATAAGAAAATTATACGGCGAGTTGGCATAGCCACCACTAAGCGAGTAATTTTATTACATCTGAAATGTAATATGAATTGCACTTCATAAATTTCAACTGAGTTCGAACTGCAGAATATGATGTATTTTACAATTATTTAGCCCTAGTGCATTTCTATTATATTACAGAAATCAGTCCGACTCCAAGAGGTCTATCGTAGTAAATATAATCAGCTGCTCGAGACAGGCGAAAATGAAGAGATCATTCTATTTAAATGGAAGATCCATCATTATTCGTAGTCCATTACGAGGAGTTTGCGTGTTATCGGAATAATTAAGGCGCGTTTGTAATCATCGGACACAGCGGGACTTTCGTATAATGAAATCTGGATGGAACTACTTTATCCATGTTCAAGAAGAAATAATGATTCCCGCGTTCTAGCCTGCATTTCATTTAAAGCAATAACAGTCGACCTGCGGCTTTGCGAAAAAGAGTTTAACTCATTGCCGATTAAACTTCGATTGTCGAGATTTTCTGAAATTTATAAATAATTTGATGATTTTTTTTCAGACGTTGAAAGTTATTTATTTTTGAGAAATCTTATATTTTGTTCTTTGTTGACAAGCTGATTCATTTCCAGAAATACTTTCCGTTGAATAGTCCGATGAGATCACGCACTCGGAACCTAATACTGAAAGTGCCTGACGAGTAACGCAACCGCCGGCTAGGTGATCGACTTTCGGACGCGGTTCCAATTTTTGAGACATATAATGATAGGAAAAGCATTGGTGTGACGACAATGCACTATCAAGACGCAGGGTAAAAACTGCAACAATTCACTGTCAAAACGCAGGGTGAAAACTGCAACAATTCACTGTCAAGACGCAGGGTAAAAACTAGAACAATTCACTGTCAAGACGCAGGGTAAAAACTGCAACAATTCACTGTCAAGGCGCAGGGTAAAAACTAGAACACTATCAAGACGCAGGGTAAATACTGCAACAATTCACTATAGATACGAGGGGTAAAACCGCAACAATACGCTGTGTAGACGAAGGGCCAAACCTAACGACAATACGTTACAAGACGCGGCATAAAAACTGTAACTGCAGAGTCACTACTTCCTGTGCGAGGCGGGAGACCCTCACCAAATTCTCCTAAAACTTCGGAATTCAGTATAAAAAAAAGATAGCCGAAGATCCGCGTCAATTCTCAATAGCTTAAAACTCACCAAATAGAAATTGAAACGAATAGAGAAAGCAATAAAATTGCATCAGGTTTGCAGGGAAAATCAGTTTTAAATTATGCAATAATAAATTGAACGATAACTCATGACTTGAACGAACAAAAAAATGAATGAGTAGCCTAATCTGGTATTAAAAATGATTCAAAAATCACTTGAGTACAATGGATATAAAGTACAATGGATGGAAAAAGTCAGCTCATTTTTAAAAAGGAAAAGTCTCAAATTGCGATTTATTAAACTCTCAGCCTTACACTTCAAGTCAAATTCATGCCAATTCACATTAGAACAAACATATTCTCATCATATACTGACGTATACACTGTACTCCAAGTTTTCTCTACGAAACCGATGAATACAGTTTCAGTGATACATTCAAGAATGTTTGAGTACTTCATAAAATGAAACAATAGGCACCTTACAGACACAGCAGTCAGAAACATCTTTGTTGCTGAGCTCATGGGACCGTCTGACGTTCACGGACTACAGCAACACGCTCAAAATTGGAAGGTTCCAGTCCTCTGACACCAGAAGCAGCACTGCTGATCCTCTACACTGGCATGAATCTCTAAATGGTTAAAACTTTCTGCCGTAAATATGCTGTTGTCTCCAGCAAAATAGGCACGCTAGACTACCCGCGAATATTAACGAAGCACAACTTGGAGAAGAAGTTACGAGAGATGAATGTAGTTCACATCAGCTCATCAGGAAACACTAATCTTTTACATGCATCATCACCGTGGTACAAAAAAACACAAAATGATCGTGAAAAGCGACTAAATTCAGCAACCATCAATAACACCCTCGCCGCGAGCAACTCTTGAGGCCACAAAAATCTGGAGCTAAAGCTGATTCGAGACATTCACTGCGTATGTGACAGCGTAGAGTAGGAACGAAAATGGATTTCGAGATGAAGGAAACTGTTCCAGAGAAGTCTACGCGCGTCTGACGATATTTCTCAATAAACGTCACTAACACCTATCCGTGAATGTGCCTGAAGGCTGGACTCGTAGAAGACATTTCTACACGTATACGTAGCGCTAGCACATTACGCACACTCACGCAAGTAAGCAGTTTCAAGATAGGGTGATACCAAAACGTCGATAAATGCAACTGATATATTCACATCAATCATGTTCGTCTCGGGCAAAAAAATGGCAGTTTTACGGGTCATTCGCCCAGTCTTTTCGTCCAAAAATCTGTTCAAAACAAATCGTGAACTCAATTTAGCATGTTGAGATCAATTAAATACTATCAGCTGTTGCTTGCCTTCGCTCACACGAGCAACGCTGACGATCTCGGGTGGCGAAGCAGTCCGTGAATAAGAAGACCTGGTCGGACGGCCGCAAATTAAGCTCTCAGTCTGAGGCAGGGGTTCTCAACCTGGGGCCCGCGGTCTTACAGAAGATCACGGTGCTGTTTCATGCGAACCATAAAAAATTTCCTAAATCCCATAGTTAATTATAGCAACCCGCACTTGTAGGCACTATGTAATAAGCAAGTAGACGTGAGTGCTACAGCCACCATAAACTATGACCTAAGAACCGTAACTGGACCGCGAGCAGTTTGAAAATCGCCACGAGACCGCCCAAAAAATTCTCACAATGGGTTTAGAAGCCAAGGTCTGGAGGGTCACCGCTACTCCAAACAGTGGTCGAGTGTCACTCTTGTTGTCTCAGCTGATGCGCTCAACACAGAAAAGGGGAAGCTCCACCGCACACGAGGGGATGGTGTTTTGACAGCACAAGAGCAGAATTACGTATGGAGCCCCAATGGGTCTTAAGACTGGATGTTAACAAAATTGAAAACAGGACACAAACATTGGCTATAATTTGTGTCGAAATTTTTTAAAATTGATCATTGCATATGCTCCGCGTGTGCTAAAATGAGCGATAGAGAAACTGAAAAAAATTTAAATATCCGAATGAAAAATCTGTGCGGCACCATGTAGAAGTCGCTCAGAAGCCCCCAATGTGATACAATAAATAAACTGATCAAGGACCAAAAAATCTATCGAAGAATGATGATTTTAAATTACATATAAAAGAATGCCGAGACCGTTAATCTATATCCATCATCGAGTTTCATCGAACTACCGCCTTCACGCGATCGATGATTAAGCCATGAAAATAAGGCTAACAAAACTGAAGACAAAGCTTGTCAATTTGAAGGCAATTATATCGGAGTCTACTGTTGTGAGATGATACGAAAAATTGAGATTTCCTCACTGAAAACGTAAATTCCCAGTACAATCTCAAAATTGTACATAACGTTTCATCACACAGTACACAGTCTAGAATACCCTACGATAACGCCGCATAGCCAAGATAGTTAAAAAGACGATCTATTTTACCCCCACGAGGACTGTGAACGAAGTCGAAAGTAATGAAATAAATAATAAAACTTAATATACCTTGAATCCACCTTCAAACGCCAGACTCGTCGGGAAATTTATCCAGTCACAGCAGCACCTACAGCTTAGCTTTCTTTTGATACGAAATAATGCGAGCCACTTCGATCATGACTGAATAGCCCTCCCTGATTTTCTCCTGCCACGCTACGGCACAATTTCTCTCCCGCAACTCGTGTTTTCCGACAAAGAATTGATGGTGCAAGACCAGCGCCATACCGGTGTAACGCTACATTAATAGAGTGGCTCGAAAAGTATGCTCCAGTTTTTGCGGTCTCTAACCCTCGAACTAGCATTCTCAATTCATTTCCAAGCGGACGTTGCTAAAGTGTATTCCACGCGTCCTCAACCCACCATCATACTCTCCTGTCAATTTCATTTGACAAACTTCATATCGCTTCTCCGCGGCAACACGACAACTAATCACTTGAATAAACTGGATCCGTCTCAGTATAATTTTAAAGCACGTAGTCTCGTTCACGTTCAATAGTTTTGCTTTGCTACACACTACATATTTCAAATTCCTACACTGCATATTACCGTCTGAGCATGCATGGAAATGGAAAGACCCAAACATTTTAGGCCTATTTTCAATGTCAAACGTCTAGGATCTCTTTCTTAGTAGTGTCACATGTTTTGCTTGCAGCACTACACAACCTTAAATATTCACGGAAGATCTTACTTGTTCGATCATTTCTACTCTTAGCTTACATTCATTCTCATAGCATCTTGTTTCAGCAACACCTCATAAGTGCCAAAAATTACAAAACAATTTCGATTCTGTTATAAAAATTAGACCCGCGGTAAAGGATAAATGCGAGTAAAAGGTGGAAAATATCTGAAAGTCGTATCCCCCATAAGCACACGAAACGCAATCAAGAGAATATTTCAGCAGTTCAAGATATTTCAAGTCAATTCCACAAACCGAGTGACGACATACAAAAAATGATGCGAATTACGTCGGGTATTACCCACGAACTACTGTATCACAGTTGACAGAGAAAACAGGTACTGAAAAATTACTGCACGCAGAATAATCGCAATTTTGACAAAAACTTAGTCGAACAAAACCAAAATAACCAGGACACCTTCTAAATAGTGCTCATCCTACATTCTACAAGAAATTCATACAACAACGAAAGCTACAAAAAGCTCAGTAAAATTCGACTCTTCTGTTACACACTTACCTGATCGGAGGGAACAAAATGTAAGTTGTAGAATTCTCATGGACTTACTGTTGTCTTCCACGATGACATAGAAATAAATGAAACTTGTACAGAGCCAGTTATGACCAAAAATATTCAACCTTTAACACCGCTTCAAGGAATGCTGAATTAAATTTCATGAAAGACATCGATAAATCGCCTAACTTGTGCATGTTCAAGAGGAATTTTTACATAGCAAAAATTGTTAGTTTCGTGAAGATGCTAACACGTTTTCTGCACCAATGGTGTTTTTCTAGAGGTAAAATCACCTACCGGTGAGTCGCATCGCTGGAAACGTGTTCAAGGAATACTGATCTGTAAATAACCAAGTGCGTTAGACCGGGAGGTCACCTCAACAAGCTCAACGCTAAAGTTCTTAGAAGCCTAATAATTTATTTATAAACATAAATAGTGACTTCTGAGTCTAGATCGTTTCTTGCCATTTCTTATTTGACTGCATTGCCGTGTCAAACGTAGATTAACAATGGCAAATAAACATTTTCAATGACATAATTCAAAAAGTCCCTGTCTAAGAGTCTGGGTGCAACCCTGGAGTCTGCACAGCAATCGCGCTCACCTGGTTGTGGTGCAGGCGCTCCGTCAGCCCGCTCGCCGAGTGGGTACGGGGTGCGCAGAACGTCAGCGCCGGCACCGCCGCCTCCATCTCGCTCAACCACGACACCAACACCTCCTCTTCTAGCTCCAGGTCTGGTGTCAAAGAAACAAATTGATGAATTTTCAAACACAACCAGAAGGTTCGAGAGGATAGATCCTCTAGCTCCAGGTCTGATAACAGCGCGAAGAATGTATGAACTTTTCAGACAAAACAAGTTACTGCCTACCCAAATGAAAACGAATTGTTTGGCTCTAAGTTTGAATGCAACAAAATAAACTTATGAACTTTCAAACATTGCAAGAGCACAGTATCAACAAGGGGGAGTTTTATGAATGATGTATGCAAAAACTAAAAAATTTCTGCCGTATGTTTGGTTTAAATAAGATCCACTTACAGAAATTCCTATTCTGTAAATACTATTAATTTAATCTAAAACCAAAATTGGAAATGAGAAAAATTCGTAGACACGCTTAGGTAAAGACAGCGAGAAGAGGAAACTCGGGTGAGGCAAGCTTATCAAGACACAAACGAGGTGACGGTCAAGATGAATTCAGACCGAGAACGCAGTATTCAGGGAGTATTCAGACCGAGAACGCAGAATCCCTTCAAAAGTTGGTCATTATGAACGATAGAACCAATTTAATACTGGCGCCGGTAGGGGACTAAACTACGACGCCTTTGCAAAGAGTTAAATGAAGAAGTACGACACCAAAATTAAATCCAAGTGGGATTGAAAGAAATGAGGTCTGGAAATGGACCACATTCATCGGACAGGTACTGTGATGACTAAGGAGACCGACAGCGCTATAATATTGACGTGGTAAATGAGGCAGCAGGACGTCTGCTTCCAGGGGAGCTCAGGTACATAATTTGGATTAAATGGTTTTGTACAGTAGACATGAGATCCTGATGAATGAGTAAAATAAGTTCCCATTGTATAGAATAGACAAACCTAACTAACCTAACCTTATCGCCCATGGCTCATCCTACGCCCCCTGGGGGGATCCAAGTTAAACGAGTGATGAAAGCAAAGGTGTGAAAAAGGCGTACGAAAAGTAGACAAAGGTATAATGGTGAAGACAACACTCACTAGCTGATGAACATCAGTAGCAATATGCTATAGAGACAATGAAGGAGAATATGAGAGTACAAAAAAGTTTTGATGCAGCATAATGGCAAACAGGTCCGTATTTCGATTCTACGGTAGAAAAGTTTAGCAAACACGAGAAGAAAGCATGAAGCGACTGCTGCTTTGTGACAGCAGAACGAAACCTGACGGCTAGCAAGTCACGGCTGGCAGCCCACGTGAAAATGGAGTACAGCTCGACTTTCCTAGTGTTCCCTCCACATGGATTAATATGCCGAAGTATAGCAGTTAATGTTTCCTTAGCGACACCACTAAATCTTTGCAGAAAACAAAAATTAGGACAGGATGTATGCACAGGCTTGGTAGGACAGTGAGTGGAGGTTTCATGGGTTCATAAGTTTTCAACACTTCCATCGAAGTACATATTTTCACAGCAAATGCACATCCATGAATCATATTTCAACTCCAATTTTCAGTCAAGAATTACATGCACACCTAGAGCTGTAGATGAGTTCCCTATACTCATTCCAACTCGGACATCTTTAAAGCATTTACATTACTATTTTAAGAGAAGTTATTTGACCCACTTGAATCACTTCTTGCATTTTCTAAACATTAGAAAATATTGTATAACTCTTCATGAAATTAGGTTTGATAACATAAGCCATTGAACCCCAGATCAGAATGCCATCGTCAACTTCCTCTGCGAATTTTAAAATATGTAATATGTACTCTTCATTTTCCTAAGCATTACAAGGTTTAATCCTGAGTTTGGCATCTTGCCCTTATACTGCCCCTCTCCCAGCGCGGTAAGGGCGTCCTAATGCCCCCAGCCGCACTACCTTAGAAGACGAACAAAGTCCCACTCTCACCTAAATGGAAAACGCAGGGAACATGTTTATCTCCGGCAGCAGAAGGCGGAGCCACGCTGGTCTCGAGCTGCTGCCACTTGTTTTCCAGACAGCGCAGTTTATGCTGCAGTACAGCAGGCTCCACGACAGCTTCGGACACTCCGTCCACGAGAACAGTTGTGCTCAGGGCACTCGTGAAAGACGCTTGCAGCGCATCCCTTCCAGATCCGTAATTCTCTGGGGACTTCTGATCTTGAGGCGAACAGAAGCCCTCTGAAGTAGACGGCAAACCTCCGCGCGGAGAATCAGAGCTCAGAGGGACTGACTGCAAGCCTTCCTGGGAGAAGTGCTGCTCGTGAGAGGCTGAACGCTGCGACTCTGTCAGCAGACGACTGCCTTGCTCCGTGAACATCTCGCGCAGGTAGGAGTAGCGCTGCAATTCCTCATGCTGGGTCTGGAATACGTATCGTTCATTGCATTTATAACAAGGTAACGTCTCTAAAGCAATCGCCAAACGAATGTGAAGCTCCAGGTCTGGATTCCGTAGCTCCTTAAGAACTAGCAGTAAGTTTACAAGCAGCGACAAAACATGGCGATTTTACGCCCTCCGCCATTTTATTTTCTACGAGCCGATACCGCAGGCAGTATGTATGATACATAACAAGCAGCTGTCCTCTGTACTTTTTTGTGCCCATAGAAATGCACGTAACGAAATCATATAATCATGTAAGGCATTCCTACTAGTCCACATTCCGACTTGGACGAGTAATACCCAATAGGAGCGCAACTGACAAATTTGTGGGTTTTAGTGCTGAAGTTCTCATCTTGAATTCTAAGTAAATAACGCGATCAAATGAGTCAGGGTTTTTGATGCAATGGCCACATTATGCCAATGGACTGCTTCACAATTTATAAGCCGAGATTCTTCGAACTATTCATTAGCCATACACAGGCTTTGCACAGGCCAGGCGAAGTGCCTGCCCTCTGCCTGTATTAAGGGCAATAAGCTAAAATCTTGAGTTATTCTCTGACAGAGGACCGATGAGAGAATCCCTTGCCTGCGAAATCGGTACAATTAAAATGCACATCAAAACAGCAGTACTTCATCACGAATAAAGGTAGAATTCAAGCTCCGAGATATTTATGCGACATACGTAATTCGTTCGCAAACAACCATATACCTAGTATATATTTTTATATTTACTTATAGATAAACAAACTGAATTACTAACGATTTTTGGATTAACTACTTTCAAGAAATAGAAGACCAATATATATAATGAGAAAGAGGATGCGCATCTATCATACCCTCATTCAATCTTGTGTATATTTTACTTTCTTATCTAACCCTAGCTTCACCTGCACAGCTTGTAACATGTTCACCTTCACTTGGTATTAATAGAAAAGAAGCAAATCTAAAGAAAGTAATTTCATTCTGTAATTTAAAGAAGCATAAAGCCGTATTCAGGATGAGGATTACACCATTTGTCGGTTCGTGAGAAACTGACTTTAAATCCCATGCATGTGCGTTTAATTTTAAAATCGAATCCAGAAAAGTACGCGAAACAAGCTACACTAATGCACTCCAGATAAGGATTTGAGTGTCATTCGTGTGAAACTGACGTTTACTACACGCCCATACGTTCAATTTTGTGCATGACCGTGACTAGCACGCGATACTAGACACACAAGTATGAAGAGAACTTGGAGAACCTTAAAGCAAGAAACACGAGTACGAAGAGAACTTCGAAAACCTTGAAACAAGAAACACGAGTATGAAGAAAACTTAAAACACCTTGGAGCAAGAAACACGAGTATGAAGAGAACTTAAAACACCTTGGAGCAAGAAACACGAGTATGAAGAGAGAACCAACCCTCCTGTGCGCAGCATCTCGGGGGGCCGCGGCGTACCACTTGAGCTGCAGTTGGATCATCCACACGTAAAGGTTTCTGTACTCGAGCAGAAAGTCTCGTGTTGTCCACTGGTGGTAGTCGGCCAGGGAGGCCATGATGTCGTCAGGGTCCCACGACAGCTCGAGGTGCCCCGAGAGGGGCGCCAGGCCTGAGAGGGAGGCGGACTTGGAGGGGGACCGCAGGGGAGTGAACACGGGGAAGGGGTTCGATGCGAAGGGCGCGAGAGCAGCAGCTGTGGTGGTCGACAGAGATGCCCGAGACGACGTCAAGTTCGGCTGTTTGTTCTGAAATGGGCGCTTTGAATTAACGCCGGTAACTCAAGAGATTTGTACGCTGAAGATGGGAGCAGACTCAAAAACGGAGTGCGTAGTTTCACCTACAATACAGCTGAAACTCGGGAGTTTCGCTATATAGAATTAGGTTTAAGTTAGTTCGTTTGAAAGACTGATGAAAGCAGAGGTGTAAAAAATGCGTACGAAAAGTAGGCAAAGGTTTAAAATGAATAAAACACCGACTAACATAAATATCACTCGGACAATGCTCGAGACAACGCGCAGAGCAGTTGGAAGAGTTGTACGCTGTTGACAGGTACACCAAAAACAGAGTGCATAGCTTGCTTTCCAATAGAATTGAAAATGTGTACGTATCAATATTAGTACAAACAGACATTAGTTAGTGATGAGCCGATTTCAATATTTTTGTCGATGCCGATTTTTTATTTTTAGGCCGATGTCGATTCTTCACCGATACTGATTCTTTATTACTTCTAACATTCATTGCCTTTCCATACATAGTAGGCTAATGGTATTTTAATATAAATAAATAGCAGAGACCTAAATAAATATATGGTACTTAAAACTTTTCAAATTAAGCTTCCACTCCTGAAAAAATTAGTTCTTTCTAATGAGCTTGCAACATCAAAGCTAAACAATAAATGGGACGCCACTGTGGAGTACGCATAGATGAGGTAAATAATTATCAGGTATCTTACAGAAAAGATCACAATAAAGAAAGACATACATATAATTCTCCGTTGCACGGACGTAAGTGATTTCATAAGGAGAAGATAAGATTTTGAAGATGATTTCAAATTATTCCAAGAGCAACATGATGTGTGCACCCGACGACACTCATACTAACTCACGCACTCGAATCCTCTTAACTACACTCGACGAATAATTTCTACTTGATCATTGCATTCAAATTTCAATCGTGCCTTGAGAAAAACTAACAAATTCTTAAGTCATCCATGGAAATAAAATAAACCGAAGTCAAACACAGAGTGAAAACACTTGGGGTACCTCTCTTAACTTTGGTTTCCGTTATAACTATTGACGTGAAGCAGTTATCAAATAGCCGTTATGACTCTGTTTTCAAATTATTGCAATATTGATATGTGTTCAAGGCCAGTTTGATTAGAAAATATCTCAGTGCTATAACAGGAAAAATTTACAACATGTCAATCCACGTAGATCTCAATACTTGCTTGTGCAAGGTAATAATGATTACACTTAGAGAAAATGACAATACCAGTCACGGTATTGTCAACTGTAACTCTGACGAGTGATAGACTGATGGCACCACCATAACTACTCAGCCTGTGGTGTTAGACGTGAATACTCACTCGTAGCGCGTATGTGCATGCTCATACAGTAGTCCACTGACCCTGTTTGTTGCTCAAACTTGAAAATCAATTTGTCAAACATTCCTTCAATTATAAACTACACGAATTTACACACACGTATGTGCACGTACAACATTTAACTAATATAGCATGGCTGATAGCACGTTGATGAACATGACCTGTTTACTTAAATAGTAACTAACATAAAAAAAATAGATAAAAAAGTGTGCACGTACTTACAAACAGGCCATAATAAACTTAAACTTCCGCATATGTTAATAATATAAATTTAGTATCATTCTCCTGCTTAACGATGTACATTTCGAGCACCATAGAAATCGACAATTTTCACAGTGTGCTGATGCCGATTCCTTCATAAAGTGCCGATTCTTGCCGTTCCTGGTTAATTGTTATATCACTAGTACTAGTATTGATTCAGTAATCAATATTACTCACCTATCAAAAATACTAATGAAAATGATATAACATGAATATTCAAATTTACCATTATTATTGAATTTATTAATTGGAAAATTAAGTAAACAAGATTAAAATTCAGTTGATATAGGAAACTTAATAACTAGTCTTGAATAGCATAGAAAATGGTAACGAGCAGAGTGGTCCATTCTTGAGTTTCTACCAAAAACCAAAGCCGTCAGCCGCCGAAATTAATACTTCATGAATACATCACAAGATCGCCACATTGTCTGTCACACAAACTGAAATTGGGACATAAGATTGCCGTAACATATCTGCCACCTGATACATATTCTCAAATTGAACCTTAGCGTAACACCACGAACGCAATCGTCCTAAATATTCGGTATATTTTCCGACATTTCGTAGGACGAAATCCTGTTAATATCAATATCTCGTACAGAAATCTACACAGGATAATAGCACCATCGCTGGCAGCACACGACGCACGAGAGAGTCGGTGGATGCGGTGGAGTGGGGTGGCAGCAGCACGGAGGTCATGATGTAGTCGTAAGGCTCCTGGATGCTGGCCCAGAACTCGCTGCGGCACTCCTCCCTCTCCACAGTGGAGCCCCACGACCGTCGGGCGGCGTCGTCCGCACGGCGTCTGCAAATACGAGTGTTTCAGTCACGCTTATGGCTCGAGTTTGTATCCAGTTTACAGAAGTAGCAGCTAAAAGAGTTTACACGACGGCAGCAAACTGCTCTACTATAGGGAAATTAGAATTCATTTTACCGTGCTGAAAAGAGGTAAAGAAAGAGGGCACTTGAACAAGAAAATTACAAAGATTTTTACCGTAGAAGCGGCTGCAAATTATTACATAGAGACAGCGAGTACAGGTAAGACGAATTATACAATGTTTTACAGAAGAGAAATTAAAAAGTTTTACGCCACTAGAGCGCGCATTTCAACTAGATAAGTTATAGAACAGAGAGAGTACTAAAGGTTTATGAGTAACTAGTACTAGTACAGACTAATTAAACTATCGAACTATAACTGAACTCAGACCAGTCTCTCGTCCGAAGCATAGCTGCTTCACGCGTAGCAATGGCTTGGGTCAGCTTTAACCCATCAAGTTCTAGATTTTTCTGTGCCACTACAAATTCTCTTTCTATACGAAAATTAATTCATATAGCAATCAACTGAAGGCGTTTTTATTACAGGAATTGAAATTCTGGGAGTTTTCGAAATATCTTTACATAATAAGCCTTTTGAGTGTGTTGTGGTGAAATAATTATGCAATCTTTCGCAGATCCCCATTTTCGAACGGTAGCATTTCACCTCTTCTTCGTGAAGGACGAGTTTGCTCATTTTGACCTAATTAGTATTTCTCAACTTTGGATTAGCGAACTTGTGAAATTTTCGAATTTGAGAGAAAACCCGTACCTTAGAATATTCGAGATTGCAAATTAGAATATTTAAGACTGCAAATTAAAATGTTCGAGATTGTAAATTAGAATGTTGGAGAAAATCTGACATCGAGGCAATCTGGAACATATTGAGGTGCCAGGCAATCTCCGCTGCTCTCACAGCTCGCGTATCATTTTAGCCAAGCCCGTAAGCTCGTTACAACGATACACGTAAGTGAATCGCTGTAAGAAATTTCAACTGCATCAAGCGTTTCATCCAGTAACTGGCACACACGCAGAACCCATTTGAATTTTAATTGTTGTTACACCTCAGTGAAAAATAGTGTAATATTTATAGAAAACAATCCTATTTTCTTCTTTGGTGCTTCATATAATAAAGACACATAGTAGAACCATTTCGATATTTCTTAACCTGGTTTAATCCCACAAAATAAGCTGCGCGTGACTATCAGTTACGAAGGCATGCCGTTCACAGATTATGTTCAAGGCCGTGAACAGACAACAGAATCTACTCTGAGCTGCTAAAAACTCGAGCGAATACAACAGCTGGCGTCTCTATGCCCATTATCATGACGGACATATCGGCGCGCAAGTTTTGTGCTCGGGCTTTATGCCTCTCACCAACTGAGAGGCATTAGGGCGACGGGCCTCGCTCTGGTAAATATTTAAGGCAACACACAGGAACGTGAACCTAGTGCCGTAAACAGCTCTGTTTCCCCACCAAAACACCCCAACACTCCTAGTTTATACATGTGACCGGAAAGAAAAAGTACGGTTTACTACAGCGTTTGGTAGGCTGCAGAGTGCGAACTACGTGAAGATTTTTCACAATTAAATATGCTATCGGAATTGTGTCCCATAGAAGCATCTTCTCGCAACTTTCAAGGCAATTGAACAAGGGAAAAATTTTGTGTTCAATTCGTGATCTTTCAATACTGAACAGCTTTCTTTGTATTTCCACAATTTTTCGACAAGTTCTTCCAAGACACGAGACAAATTATGTATTTTAGTACAGCAGTTTGAAATATTTGATTCTCAAAATAATGTAACTTATAAAAAAATTGTTTAAACAAAACAACAATAGAATGCACGTGGTTCCTACATGTAGCACTGGATCAACATAAGAATCATACTTGCTGTAAGATTTTAAAACACGAGCAAGTCCGAGAAGGAGCGGGTCGTTCTGAGACGACGAATACTTCTGGTGAGCAAAATTGGACGAGTTTAATTCTACTCGACAGCGTTCGTAAATATGTAATCACAACATAGCTCGAGAGGAAGTGGGGCTTTTTCATCGTTCACTAGTTACCTTGAACGATGAGTTGCTGAAATTTGTATTTCAATGAATGATTGTGGCACTCGTCTCGTTCTGTTAGTAAGAACCAGAATAGCGTAACTGTGGTAATCTGAGTACGGCTACGAAGTACAAGTCTTATGCCGGCTACTTCAAACTTTTCGTTGCAGATGCATCTGAATTCTCTCAATTTTCACACACTGTATAATAACAAAAAGTGTTCAGGTAACAACCCCCTTTCATTGAGGTATGAAAGATTTCTGATACCTTTAGAACCTAATTTGTCGTTGCACCTGCAGCATGTGTCTTTCGAATTTTTGAACATCAATGTGGGTTTCGTTCTTTCGATATTCCTGAAAATAACAGCGAAAAAATAATTCCTCGCATTTTCTTAGAGTGCCGGACGATTCCGTACATTTCCTAGTTAGGTTATGTACAGCAGCTGTCTCCAAATTGAACATTTTCCCATCTTCAGACCTCGAGCCGATCATTTTTAACGTATTTCGGATCAATGATAGCCATTTAAATTTTGATAGTTCTCTACTGAAAAAAGTGAAGCCTAAAGTTTCTACGGCTCTGAATGAAAAATCGAGATATTATTCAAGACACCTGCAGTTCTAAAGTTTCTTTTCAGCATAAGTAAAGTTTTTCTTTAATGGCACCAATAAAGACAGTCTAGTCTACTAAATTTAATCCTCCAATTCGTAAATACACTATTTTATCACAAAAACTTTTATTAACACAGGATATTTCTCAGTAAATCGACTTACAGTTCAAAGTTCAAGAAAGTTGAATTTTCTAAAATAGAAGAAGACCTTAAGACAGAAAATTCGATATATATTTAAGAACACAAGTTCACACCTCGAATGCTCCGGAATTTTGAATTTCACTCGCGGTAAAACCCCACCAAAACAAAGCACAACACTCCGCTTCCGCACACCACCTTTGATGACGCGCCACTCAATAGTGAGCGACCGTCTGAGCGACGGTTGAGGACTGGCGGCCCGTTGGGCTCTCGGTCACTGAGATCGGTAGGTGCGGTTGTGTGCCCTACGCTTCTAGGTTCAGTTGTACTTAACCAGCGCTGATCTCACATTATGCGAGATTATTCAACGGCATGTTCCACAAAGTGAATTATTAGGAAATTAGGTCTGCAGTGCATCGAAAAGATGGAGTATGAAAAGAAGTTGACGCTTTATCTTGCGGTTCTGCCCTACGTGGATTGTTATCAGAATTCTAAGATAGGATATCAAAGTAGAGAAAATTATACCCTCTTGATTGAAAAAATCAATTCTAGTCATCAACAAAAGGTACACTACCGTAAACCTAAATCAACCTGAGATGGACATTTTCAACAAAAAAGATTATTTTTTTAACCGCTGTATAAAGACTGCCTCGCCACACAGTCACACGACATACACACGAGACCTAAAGTACTACCCGGCATTATTTGGTATTTTTATTTTCAATTTTTTCTCGAGTGGGAAAGGAAACTGGGCCCAGTTCGCTGTATTATCTCCCGCTCTCGTGTAGTTTTGGAGAGTGACTCAACATTCATATATGTTCGATAATAATCATAAGCATAATATCCGTATGTTTACACCTTAATGAGAAAAACGAGCGTTTCGATGGGCACACGATTAACGTGGTTCGTGTAAGGCAGATGAAATCCGTTATTTACCTTTATGAAGTTATGAGGCTCATGTAAAATGTTTTTCTTATTTCAAAACTCATCCGAAATTCATAAAAATAAAGGTAAACAACCCTGCATCACACCGATAACCCAACGTAAAACATCTGCACGAGACTTGACGCACGTTAAAGGAACAACATTTAAGGATTTCACTGGTCTCATGTAGAGGTGCGATCAAATTTTAAAACGAAAAAGCTATACCCTAAATCCGCAAACATAAAAAATAACGTAATTTTTTTTCCTCGACAGGCAACCTGGTAAAAATGTATGCAACGTGTTCTTGCCGTCATGATCGCTCCCGCAGTAGCTACACTCAAGCACCGTTGGCAAAAAGCGCATGCCAAGAAAAACACGAAGGAACGAGTGACATGGCGGGCACCCGCACAAAAACGATCGTTAAGAGTTCGTCCCGTGTAGAACACCTCCGTCTCTTGGTGGTGGCACTCGGTCGCATCGCTCTTCCCACCCAAGTACTCAATTAAAAAGTAATCTATGAATGGTACATAGGTAATAAGAATAATAACGAAGAACTATTAACACCCCAATTATAATTCCTGTCATATACAATTAATACAGTAACCTTGTACTAACAAAGCCATCAGTGTACTAAGTATCATCAAATCAGTATACTAAGCAATTTCATGCTAAACCCATTAATGCATGAATTTTATTCCTCAACATGTCGCCGCACCCCGCCAAAAATGGCGAGACAAATGACGGAAATTTCCCAAAATGCTTTCTATTTACGGTAAATCTGACATGATATATCGTTATTTCCAGTATCATTGATACGGACTGCCTCTTCTGACTATCTCGCTGATCAGTTAAAAATACGGACCCGAGAATTTTCTCCTATCTAAATCATTACGAGCTTGACACAGAGGCGGACGGACCAACCAACCAAGCAATACTGGGCTATTATTATAAAGTATGACCCACAAGAAGTACACTTAATAATTTCACAATTGATCATAACAAAATATTACCGAAATTGTACCTATGATATGAGTTGTTATCATTTAACAGGAAACTTCTAACAGTTAATTTGCTTCTAAAATTATCGTGAGTTGTTTTTGTGGTTGATGCAGTATAGTGGGATAAATCTTGCTCATTTATTAGAAACTAGTCGTTAAATGGTCACTGCATCAAACATAAAATTTTAAGGACAAATATTGTTCACTTGCTAAAATCAATGCGATTCCGTAAATGGTGCAAATATAAGCCTTGCCGTGATAAAAATCGAAATTATGAAATAACTTAGTTTGTCATTTTTAAATTTCACGCAGAACTTATTTCTGCACAAAAATGTAGAGGCACTTTGTAATCAATAAAACATCTATTACCATTGCCCTCTATTACTATTGTCTTAATTCGGTATTATTACCATCAAGTGTGCATAAGAATGTACGTTATGAATTAATGAGTTAATTGAGGACTAACTATCATAAACAATCAATATAATACGCAATACTTGGGGACACAAACCAGTTCAAATACGTCCAAGCCAATCGAGTAATCGAGTCACGCATCGCGGGCAACATGGCTGTAAAATCACATTCCTTAGACTCCCAATACACTCACGCGTAGACACACATTTTTCTATTTTCACTACTTTTACCAAATACGTGATCAGATTAAACGAGAAGGGATTAACGGGGTTTTAGCGGCCCGTTGACTACCGACTCCTGGGGAGTTGACAACGCAGGTGCCGTTCTGTATGTCTGCAGCGGGTGTGCGAGTGTTTACCAGTGACATCACTTAATTCTCTATGGTCTACGGCGACAGTAGCCGGTGTACTTGGCACCTCGCCATGTTTTGTACACGCTCTACGGCCCCCAAAAGTAGGCACAGAATTATCACGAGGTATTCAGTACATCGACCGTGTTTGCAAAGCTCAAACAAGTACAAACGAGCGGGCAGCCCGCACGAACACTGGTCAGAACTGTGCGGAAATGGTCTCCTATCACAAAGGAAGCATGTTACCAGAGAACTGATTTCAGCGTTGTGTCGGAGAATTGTCACTATTTTATTTATACTATCCTAAATTGTATTTAAGCTGGCATGAATCTTATTTATGCCTCCAACCGATGGCAACACATAATTTCACACGAATCGCTGTGAAGAGACAATACTTGCATTGTAATTTTTAAATTTAACTTCACAACAATTCTCATTAAAAACGTGATCATCACCAGTATTAAACGCTCACGGTGCAAGTCCCAAGAGGTATTACAGAAGAACCTTGAACAAAGTTGAACTCTGCACAACCAGGAGGGGAGCTCAGCAAGCAAACAAACACGCTCTGCCGGCACATGAAACCGTTGAGTTTTGAACGAGCGACACAACGAACGATTGACTGCCAGGGTCGGCAGCATGTTGACTCAGACAACCCGTGGTGGGGCCGCACCTACCAAACCTAGCACGCTCAAATACAATAGCACAACGTCATTTTACCCACGTGATTAAATCGAGTACTTTTCTTATCAACGCTGATGTGAAAGTGCATTCCAAACTGTGAAAGTGCAGTAGCCAAGTGAAATGAGTGATTATATTAGGTTATTAGCTAGTTTAAAGTCCTTTTTTTGACATGAGATGTGACCAAACGAGAACGAAAATAAGGAACGATTGGGTATGGATTATAAAGATGAGTGAATCCCTTGCACAAGATGTGTTTCCACACAAGATCCCCAGCGTATAGAAACAGCAAGTTAAAAAGAAAGGACAAAGAAGAGACAAAGAAGAAATATCGAAGAACGTGTAAAAATAGAATGATAAGGGGGCACGACAAATAAGGGTAACGATAGCTTGGCTATGGCTTTCGTTAACAATTAAAGCAAAAGTTTGCAACTGTGGTGTAGCAAACGGGTTCGGCATATGATTAAGTGACAAATTTTCCCACGTTATACAGGTTTAACCCAATACATACCAAAGGAATGAAAATAATTATTAAAATAAGGGCCTTCGCTTAGAAATTACACTACAAACTCACTTGTTGGAGCGTCTGGTGAGGGAATTGGTGGCCGAAGCGGGAGGACTGAGGAGCAGCAGATGCCGCTGTGGTGTCCCATGCGGCGTCACTTCTTCTGACGCATAAAAAGGTAACGAAGAGTTCAAAAAGCCTTTCGATGGCAGCTCAGTGGACCCACAGGACAGACCAACCTTAATTTTTGTAGGTGACACAGACTGCACAGAAGATGGGCTCAGAAGAGGCATGGCTGTTGAAGCCATGGGGCTCGATTGGGTCTCCATATCAAGCTTAAAATTTTCAGAACTAATTTTAGAATTGGGATTTGTAGAGGAACTGGAGTTTTTGCTTTTCAAATGTGAGGTGTCGTAAATGTTTTCAGTCAAAGAATCAGAATGATTTTTGTCTGAGATAATATTGGGTTCCCTCTCTTGATGTACGTTCGTGTTGATGTGGTTGTTGACGTAATCGAGAGACTGCATTGGGCTGTCTCCCGTCTCGTCAGACTCGACCTCCATGGCCTCATCAGTAGGTGATGAACAGTTCCCGTTCGTGGCATCTGGCTCGCAGTTTCGCCGTACAGAATACGGACTGGAAGAAGACTGTTCTTCAGGAGCAGCACTCGAGGCAGTGGCAGGGACGGCCAATGGTCCACCTGAGGATGCGGTAGGGTGGTCATCGACGGCCAGTTCATCCGACTCATAGCGAGGCGATGTGTTGGTTGCATAAGGCGAATCGTAGCAGCTGAAATTGCGGTCCTTGCGGTTCTTCATCGGGAAAGGTGCGTGGAAATCGAATTCTGAAGGACAAGTAAAACGGTCTAGGTTAAATCAGCGAGTCATTATTAAGTGTCAGCGAAAATACACAATAGATAGTGCAGTAATGATTTTAGGTTTTCAACGTAAATTGTTAGGCATAATAATCGAAGTGTAGAAATTCTAAAGAACTTTGAGCACATTAAAATCACGAAAACCTAATTCAATAAACGAGTACAATGCAAAACAAAAGGAATGATACGCTTATACGTGTGTACATCATTAAAAGGAAATCATTTCATCAAATTCATAACTAACGTAAGTAGAAGAGAGTGAACTTCTGAATAAATTGGAAGCAAGCTCGAAAATAACACCCGACGATTAAGGGCACGTAGAAACGTTTATGTTTTTACTCGGGTGAGTATTAAACGATACGTTAAAAGTAATAAATTGCCTTCATTGGCATGCAAATCAAATAGCGATCCATGTAATGGATATTAAGTTACAAGTACTAAATTACCTTCATTGGCATCCATATCAAAAGCAGGTCCAGGACTAGCTGGGTGTCCAGGGGCGTGTCGAGTGGCTTGGTATCAAATAGTAACAGGAGAAGAAACTAATTGTAAATTGGCTCTGCAACTCTTCCAGAAAGAAAAGGGCTCGCAGAATAAATTGGCTTCAGGCTGAACTCAAATAGGAAGTTCTAGTAACGAGTACTAGGGTCTCTTTGAGTCGCTGAGAAGTAAAACTAAAGTTGGCACATAGAAAAATCCCTACCCTAAAGCGAGAACATTTTTGCTTTAGTTGGCCATGATTGGGGTTGTGTAAGGAACACGTACAAATTTCTGTGAGCATAAAAGTGTCTGCACGAAGAAAACGAAGAAAAAGTGAGACATTGGACAGAGACTCTTGCAGTGCGTGGGAAAAGAATCAATCGCCAGTACACGGAGAGGATCGAATTCCGTTCAGAGAGCACAGCTCCGTCGTGCCAGGAACGATGACCTGAAATAAAAATTGGAAATTAAGAACTCGTCTTCACCACCATCCCAGAAGAAACATAAATTAGAGGAGATATAGAAACATACAGGTTACGAAGAAATTATCATCTTATTTAATGACAGATTTATCAGATCCAATAATTACAGAAAAATAACCCATTAAGTAAACCTACTGAATTAGATACTTGCATAGAAATAAATCAGTTATTATAATCCAAAACAATTATTCATACACCGAAATTCTCCTTAAAAACTTAACACGCAAGTCTTCAACAATTTAGATGTAATAAAAAAACGAATGACGATGGAACTAATGACAATGAAAGAACACGGATGACGATGAAAAGAAGAAATAACACTGATTATACATAGAAAATCATATTATGAAATAGAAATCGGAATAACGCAACGTTCTTTACTACACCAACCACAAAGTCAAGAGCATAACAGGAGAGCTCTAAGCAGTGTGAAAGGCTGTACATGAGAATAAAAGGTTACCTAAGAGGACTAATACCAAGAGTGCTTTCGCTTGGAACTGCCGAGTTACTTTGAAATGGACGTGTGAGGAGAAATCAGGCAACCGTCTTGCACCCACAGCGGCACTCGACAGAAGGCATCAATCATAATAAGCCGGACTGGCCAGCGCGACTCAAGAGGCGTTTCATGATGCGACGACTCTCAAGGTACGATTACACCAAATGAGCACGATGCAACTCGGACAAGAAAAAAAGATGGTTTTCGATTCGATCACACCAGAACGTAGAGACTTAGGATGTTTAGAGTCAAAACCACACAAGAAACTTCATTTTAGAAGAAAAGACGGGATACAAACAACAGGGATAGCAGAATTTTCAAGTTCGAACTCGACAATATGGAAAAAGCCTTAATTTTTTTTTAGAAAAGAGCAAGTGAGCTTTGGTTATTTTAAAATAACTGCCGATTCCTCAAATTTGTACAAATGATAGCAACGATAGGGAAAAGATCCGTCATTAGTGTTTTTTCTAAATGACGAAAAAGTTAAGGTTTCTGAGAATGAGGGAAAAATTGTAGTAGACACTTTCCCGACGACATTGACTTTTCCACTTTGAAGAGAATGCGATGAGTCGTCGTCGTCGCCCAACGAACTCCGATTAAACCCGGAATGAAATTCAATCAACGAATCAAGTCCGATGGGTTCTCCTCAGCGTCTGCAAGTGGCAAGTCGCACAAAATGGCGAAAAATTCGAATTTCTAAAGATCAGACCCGTGAAACGAAGGCGGTCAAAGGGTGAGACAGACTTTCACTACAACACTTTGCCTCCATTAATGCCAACGACACACGCAGAGAAAAATTACAATTTCGCCATGCAGGCAGTTCCGTTGCCTCCACGAAAATCCATTTCAAAGAATACAGCAAGCATTCGAGAATGGTACCAGAGTTAGCCTAGTCACGCTTACTAAAGCCCGTAATTTTCATTTGATTTCTAATCGGAATGATTTTGCACTTTCGAACATGAACGCAAGATGAAACTTAGTGAAAGATTGTATTTATTTTTACCCCTTGCAAACCAAAACCAGGTGGTCAAACGACCGAGCAGCTGATAGGAAAATCAAAGCGATTACAGGAATTACAACGAACTATACCATATTTACAACTATACACATATAACCGCTATAGCCATTGGTTGATGTTTATGACATTCAACCCATAGTGCGTCCATCCATTCAGTGGGTGCAATAAATATCTGATACACGGACTAATGCAACAGCACAGCAATCAAAAATTGAACATTCAATGTATTTTTGTACGCTGGATACCAAAATGGTAAAAAATTCACAAAAAATAAAACACTGATATAATATCGAAGAGTCTTAGGCTATTCCCTCAAAAAGTGCCCAACACACCCACACAATTAGTTTTAAATCAATAAACAGTCTTCGAACATTCCAAAGTAGTTTACCTGACAGGAATGCTGTAGAATAGAAAGCTTATCAACTTCGTTCACGTACAACAGCAGACCTCAATCAGCGTCTGAGACCGGCATGAAAAGGTCATCGTTCAACACTAATTCTGATAAAGCGAAAACTAATGAATTGTCAGAAAGGACCAGAACAGTAATTGTTCAGTTACACAAAAGAGGTTCGGGCTATAGAAAAATTTCATCTATGCTAAAAATAGCAATCTCAGCCACTGATGACACGATTCGCCAGTTCACGTCTATCAGTTCACTGCTAATTAATCTACCCCGTTCAGGGCACCCATCTAAAATTTCTAAAAGGGCGGCTAAACATATAGTGTTGAGTGAAGAAGAATACTCGAGTGACTCGGTCTAAACTTCAAAATGATTTGGTAGCGCCTGGGACAAACATATGCGATGACACAATTCGAGTAGTTCTTAGGAACGAGGGATTCCGTTCTCGCATTCCAAGAAAAACGCCTTTGTTGAAACTAATTCATATCAGAAACTGTGTGAATTTTGTGAAGGTACAATTAGAAACGCCTGTAAGATTTTGGAAAGCTGTACTATGGTCTGACAAGGCGAAGATTAAGTTATTTTGGCCTCTTTTCACCATATATCGGATACTTACTGCACCCATTGTAGGTTAATATACAACCTATGTAAAACTACCTTCAATTTGAATTCGTCAAATCGCCTGGAAAATTGTTAATCCGATTGCAAAATAGCAAAAACAAACAAATGAAGCAAGGCAGTTAGCACAATGCAATATGAACTAAAAATAGCGCAGGAAGGAAGCCCTTTGCGACTCGTGCACCAAGCATAGCAGCGGAAGAAGAGCTCCACGTGTCCAGCAGGAGCTGGAGTCTGCTGAAGGGGACCAGCAGACGGAGAGGGTAAGGCGAGAACGAGACAATTACTCGGTACGACCAATGAAAATAAGGCGAGAAGGAGACAAATACTCGGTACGATCAATGAAAATAAGGCAAGAACGAGACAAACACTCGGTACGACCAATGAAAATAAGGCGAGAAGGAGACAAATACTCAGTACGACTAATAAAAATAAGGCATAGGACTTGGGTTGAATTCCAAGAATGTGTCACTTGACTTGTTCCTGTCGCAAAATTCCATTCAAAAAAGAAGCCAACAGACAGAGGGTGTATGGCACGAACGAGACAAATACTCGGCATAACTGACGTAGAAGAAGCAGAAGACTGGGGTTTTGGCATAAAACTCGCATAGGAACCCCAGAAGGGGTCACTTAGCTTGTTCCTATTGCCATGTTCTATTCTAAAAAAGGTAAACAGCAGCCGTAGAGTGCAAGGCACAACCGACGAGGAAATCGTCAGAGCTTTATAGAAAAGACAACTACTTCACAGCATGGGTGAGAAATAAAATACTTTCAGTGTTTGGAACAGTAAAAAAACGGCAAACACGAATGACACTAGGCATTTAAAGGAGACGGTTTTGTTTCGATAGCATCAACGATACGAAAACGAAAAAAAAGTACGTCACATGGTGAATATTCAAACAACGGACAAGAAAAAAACATTAGCGTTATGGATGAAGGTAATAAAAATACATCACTTAGATGGTTTAACAAACGAATCAGTCTGCAATGGCCAAAATGCACGAACCAAGAAAAGGACCAACTTGTTATTTTGCAATAATATATAACAAGCGAACTGATCGACATTTTCAACGTCGCTGAAATAACAACTCTTACAAACATGATTTCAAATCGTTATATTTTGTGAACTGTTACTCGAAATGCAGAGATGAAATGGCAGTCCCACAGCAGCGACGAAAGAGTGAACGAAAATGACAAAGTGCAAGTTTTTAAAACGAGTCTGCGAAACAAACCTGTCGACGATACCAAACGACTCGTGAGAAGAATTTGATTTCCTCAGACGTGGGAAGAAGCCACGTCCGAACCTACGACTTGAATAATTACTTGGTGAAAGTGTCTGGTTAAATGTCTAGGCTAATGTGTGAGTGACGTTGGCAATGTTGATTGTGGCTGAAAAAGCCCCATGAACTGCTTTATGTCAGCGGTTTGAATTACTTTCAAACGAATATCTCGACATATGAACAGTAAGCAGTGAACATCATCGTGCTTCTACGCACATGGAAGCATAACGAGCGAGTAAAATTCGTACAACGGTAGACACAAAATAATGACGATATTTCAGCAATTATTGCAAGACTTTGAACCTCAAGAAAATCGCATTGAACTATTGAATTCAGGTAAGAACTTTGTACGTTGGTCAGCAGCCCGTTGGAAGACTGTCATCAGGTCACAGACCCTAAAATTTGGTTTGTGTTGGAATTTGAGCCACCAGCTGAGGACTGCTGTAGCTCAAGTTTGATTTATTTAATAACAGTGGAAAAAACGGAACTGAAGTCGAGTTTCTGAGGGGTGGAAAAGATTTGATTTAACCGTGACGGCTTATGCAGGATGCATACACAGTTTTCAGACGGGGTGGCGATTAAATTTAGCGGAGGCGGTTTATGTGGAGCTGATGTAGTGTAGATTTTGAGAGGTATAATTTATCCGATGCGATGCACGGTGGAGCGCAGTTTGGCAGAGGTGAGGCCGAGGGTGGAGGAGTCTAGGCTCGGCTCAGCAGCGACGGCCACACACAGCCCGTCGTAGGTCGTCCTCCATGACGACCCTCCTGAAACAAAAATGAAATACGTTTCACTTTAGACTAGAAACTCCTCCAACTTCACAGTGATAATTAAACTTATAAACTTTCATGTGCTACTCACGAGGTTTAAATCGCTTCGATTCGCTATTGAATATTGAAATTTTGGGTAAAAAATATGCTGAAACAGCCGAGTGGTTTATTCTTGGGTTGCCACTCAAGTCCTATCCCATCAGACAACTAAACCAACATTCGATAATAACCTTCGATAGCGAAAAGAAAAGAGATAGTGAAAAAGGTATGAAAATCAAAAGAAGCAAAGTAGGCATAAAAGACGGAATTTATGAAGGCTTACCTTTAGCTGAGGTACCCTAACAGTGCCCCCTGGGGTCGCCATCCCCCACAGTATGGGAAATACAAACCTAACCCTATTGCCTATCCTATGCTTCGTGAAGGTGCTGTAGGGTCAAGTTTCTACACTGAAACACTGTGCAGGGCAAAATTCCAGCGAAGGCGTACTCGACTGCCTCGCACTCTTGAGCTGAGCGCCGCACGGACGACCGCGGCGCAGGAACGTAAGCTTGCTCCTCTGTAGGAAATGTGAGGCGAAGATCACGTTACTCCTAAACTTGATACGCGACACCCCGTGTGCGGGGGCACCCTCACGCCACCGAGCCTGCGCGTAAGATCTGCACCGGCATGTTATCATGGTATGCTTAGATGGTCCTTGCATCAGAAGCTTTTAATTCCTCGGGGGCAACTCAAATCAGCTCGAAAGCGGAGAAATACTCGTAGACGGCATCGCATAAGGAGTAGAACTGTTTGATCGTTTAAGAGCTTATTATATATCGAATCGTACAATTCATTTTAATGGCTATGACAAATAATATTAACGTACTTAAAAGTTACTTAGGTTTTCGCTAGTTAATAAATGCTTTACGATCAATCATATTGTGATGTATTTTTGCAACACATCGTACGAGTATATGTAGTTAGCTAGCCGTGCCGTCACAGTCCTCTCGCAGACTAAACAAAAGGGACCCAGATTTCTTATCGTTTTGTAACCCAATTGTCTCTCTAAAGGTTCAACGCGAAAAATTGGGATTTCACGCGCCACCAGGCGTAGATTTATTAATTAATAGTACTAATTTATTATATCCCGTAATAGACACATATTTTTGCAATGCTGCTTTGTGCAGCCTTGCAGCGTAGAAAAAGAGTAGATGCCAAGGCAAGAGTTCGCACTGCGCCGGAGCGCTGTAATGATCCATATCTGTAGTGAAGCGTTTCTTTAAATGAAAGCCTGTAACGTCTTAAACTCTGGGACAATTAGGCCCAACAATTTCAGAAAGTTGAACGTGAGCGCGAGTTATCTTAGATTGGAAGAAGTCACGCAAGAAAATAACGAATATTTAGGTCAGGGGATCTCCCTTACTCTGAGGATATGAGGTGTTTCTAATTAAGCACCAGTAAGCACGATGCAAAGTACAACTCCTCGGTAAAAAAAGTAAATATACAGCGCGCCAACACTCAGAATATCGTTAGCTTTAGAGGCAGAGCAAATTCCAGAAATAAGCAGCAGCGCTGCACAGCGAAACTGTTAAAAAACGAATTGATATTAGTGATCAGCAAGAAATCTCAGGTCAAAGAAGATGTAAAAAGTTGAACTATATCATTACTGTTGAAGTAAAAACTGGAACAAGCGCTCAGTTCGCCAAGCAGAAACAAAAACTTAGACATTTACTATGCGACCCACCATTTATTTGTTACTCAAGTTTCACAATTTGCACATTAGGAAAAATCATAGTTTTATGGGCTAAATAATAACATAACAAGCTACATTAGCAACATGAAATTAGAATAAGCTCATCTTTCGATTTAAATATCAGTAAAAGCTTTGTTCTAAACACTTAATACGGAAATCTACGTAATACCTACCAACATATTCATTACTTGCACTTTTCTTAGCGTGGAGTTAACACTATCTAATGGAGATATTCCCATTTGAGCATCATTAGATGATACTGAACGACAATCGTACAGAAAAGTAGTTAATATCACCGATACTCCCAAGCCAAATCGGTCGATTAACCTTAGAACCACTGCAGACTGTAGCCATGTCGAAAGAAAAAAATTATGCCATAACGACGAGTAACATTTCCATGGGTCGAACTAACGGCCGAGTTCAGCCACGTGAATCTTTGCTGCGCTACATACCTCAAACGCTGAACAAAAATAACTCCGGATATTATGGTATAATGACTACGTCATTTTAGGGCAACCGATCAAAAATGACAAAGTTAAGGGTTGAATTTGGCTAGATCAACTTTACGTCAGTCTCCTAACGAGCTTTGTCACTCCAGTTTTGTTCAGACGCTCATGATTTCAGGGTATTTTCCAAACAAGCCGTCCGTTAAGACTAGAACGACGGAGAGTTAAGCAAGGCAGTGAAGAGGCCGCAAGACGTTGGCTGAGGTGAGTAGCCGGCATGGCATCCAACCCGCCAGGGGGCGACAGTCCTGCATGAGAACGAGACTGCGCAACTCGGCCCGGAATTATTTTTTTACAAGTGGTCGTCGTCACTGCACAACTGACGGCGCTGGAATTTGAGGAGGTTTGTAGGTGGGTGGGTACTGCAGTAGCACTGCACAAACCAGTTCTGGATTTGCCGAGTTTGTACCTGCATTACCTTGAAGTTAATGAGGGATGGACCACTGCTACCGGGCTTGTCTAAAAATGAGATTATCGGCGTGTTGAGTTAGTGCGCACACGCTGCTCTGCCAGCACTATTTCTACGTTTCTTGCGTCGAACTGCCAAACCTTGTCACGATTTATTAAAGCCTTGCAGTATTAACGAAGCATGTAACGACCAGCATGGGCTAAGCACACTCCCGCAAACTCAAGGCTAGACAGTGACAGCACCAACGATGGAGCTTGGCAGAAGGAACGTTAATGCAGAAACATCTGCATCAATCCCCTCCGTGAACATCAATACGCATCATCTTCGAGGGCCCTTCAAATGTAACATGGGGCGACCTTCAGTAAAATGCATAATTCGGCGTGAACAAAAAGAACTCCGTCATTTAAGAGAAATTACGAACGTTATGTTCTGTTCTAACTGATCAATTTCCTCCGTACCTCAACATACATCGTTTCACGTATCCCGTCTCAATCTAGACGAAATTTGGGTTTAGCACCACCAAACAAAAAGAAAAACTTCCATTAACAAAAACAACATGAACTTAAAAAATAAATGATTTAAGAAACCGGTTAAAATTGGGGAACCAATTCAGCTAGTGATAGGTCGAAGAGTATAAATTCGCTAGCATGAGAAAATACACGATGAAGAAGCATTCGTTATTCGACAAACCAAGCAGTTCGATAGGAAGTCCCTATACCTTTATATCAGTAGTAGTCCTTTCCCACATCGTAGTTAACGCTTGTGTAAAGCACACATTCCCAGCCAGTGGCCCACTCTGTGACGGTCATTAATGGCATTTCCGTGGCGCGCTTTGAACAGAGACCTGGACGAGGCCTCGAGCAAACACAACGCCGTCGCGGGCACTGCAGGAGACGTGGGGCTCGGCAATGCAGGCAGCGACGAGGCGGCGTGTTCCTCCAGTCATTCGAAATAATCAGGCCACTGAAAAAGTGAGGAGCACGAGTCGTCGACTTAGCGCCAAAAAAGATGAAAGGGGCGATTGCGTGCAACTATCGAAGAGATTAAATGGAAAGAAAACCAGTTCAAGAGGCCATGTCGAAATGAAGCATTTCACTGAAATTGACCTGTAAATTATTTAAAAGGAGTACTGCATGTCATCCTTAACCAATATAATTGCGTGAAAGTACTCCTACAAATTATTTTCCAACTTTACGTTCACTTACAGTACTGCATACAGAATGAAGTTACAAATTTCGAAATGCTCTCACAAGCTGCGGGCCTCGGCAGCGACTTGACCTGACGGTACCGTACAACACATCTCTTTTCGTTGCGACCGTTGTATCATGCAACTGATCTTTGTGGATGCCCTCGATGCCAAAACCGTCTACATTAAATTCAAACAATGAATTTCTCAAGATGCTCACTACCCAAGCTAAAACATGCTTCTTGCAGCGAGGGAACATATTTACCACCATATATAACATAATCCATCCACGAAATTGCAATGTAAATGAAGATATGGTAGCGCGTTTACTACCTAATTTACTACTTAATAATCCACCCACGAAATTGTTACACAAATGAAGTCGTGCTAAATTATTTAGCACCATATACTGTACCTATGACAGGGTATTTGGATCATATACAAGAGATTCCACTAAGTAAATTGTGTTCTCAAAGCATTTATGGTTGGTCAATTCGTATTTGCCACCATGTATAATACGCACAGTCCTCCAAACGTGTTCTAATGAAGCTAACAAACTTTCACCATTGAACTGCATGCCCGCTCCCTTTGCACACGTACAATCGAGTATCTGGTAATGACGACAAAGCGAGACGCTGAACAAAACAAAACATCCGCCTTCACATTCATAGGCTGAATTACTGAAGGGCGTTTAGGATTCCAAGCATAAATGAAATTCTCAGATTTCCGAAGCTACGCAGATAGACTGTCATTTCACGCAGGCATTAAAAAGGCAGCATGCAAGAGTTGCTGCACAGCCATCGTCTCATTGGAGCTGCTACGATCGCGAGCACGAGCACCGTAAAGCTAACAGACATAGGAGCGAATTCTCAAGCGTACGTGTTGATCTGGTTCCGAGCTCGGTTAGGCAACAGGCATGAGGAGAATACGACGCTTGCCATTACTGCAGTGATTCGTAACTTTTTCGTGGTCGAGTACTACTTGGAAACTTCTAACTGCCGTCGCGTACCCCATGGTTCTAGATGAACACAATTCGGTAAAATGTTAATTTCTTCACAAGCAGTAAATACAGATCTATCAACAGAAATTACATACGACTCTGAAAATGTTCGTACAGCACCCGGAAGGCTATCGCGTACAATTGATTGGAAACCTTTGCTTGATTAGCAGCCTGCAGAACTTTGTTCACAAGCCTCAAACATTCGCTACGAGAGCAAAAATATTCCCCTAGTCAAAAATAACGAACTATTCACCAACTAATCAACTGTGCTAGGCGTTCTGTTATGGGCTGACATATCCTCGAATTGACGCACCGTCCAGACTAATTAAGTTCAACGTACATTTTATTCTTGGTTTCTGGTAATGAATAATCAGTACGTCAGGTGAATTAACATACCTACGAAGGGATCATTTGAGCAGAAAAGGCTTAAAATCAGAAAAAAATACGCGAGAGGCATCTTGTGCGACGCTTGCAACCTCACTCATAAGAGCGACTAAGATAATTTAAGAACACTCCTCTTGTGCGTTCACTCTGCAGCGTAGATGAACATAACACCTGAAAATCCTAAACTTGGACAAAGTAGAACGAGAGCTTTTGCACCATCACTGCATGATTTATGCTAGGACCCTAAAACGAGGTCATTTTGCCTTGTGAAGAGCATGATTGGCATTCACTGGCAAAATACGCACCTAATAGGTAAACAAAAATAAGGTCAACTTTCATGTATGCTCCGTTTAGGGCACAGCGCGACTACTCTGTCATATCATCAGAATTATATGAGGTAAATTTCGGTGGGTGCTAGATATCACTACAGGCAGTCAAGGGTCAAGGCTCACCGAAACAACAGTGCTTTTTGCACGGCTTCGAGATTAAACAACGTTCATAGTTCTGAAATAAATGTCTATCATTATATATTGGATCAACTGCGTATTGGATAGTAAAACTAGTCTATAATATCAAACCAAAAAAAAAACAAGCCTCCCTAAACAAATATAACTAACATTTGACTCCAAAACAAAGTAACCTACACAATCGACCAACCTAAAATTCAGCACGAAGCTCGCAGCATCTCAGCTTCGTAGGGTACCTCTACCTACGAGCGAAACAGACAATTTCTGAGACGACAACAACAAGTTAAGCACAGGAAAGAACAATTCTAGCGAAATGATCATGCGCCTAACGACGAGACGTGCCACTGAAGCAGTCGTCGTGCTCGTTTAGCTACGCCATTAACGGAGCGGGAGTAGTACCAGCATCAGTACCTAAAAGAGGAAAGATGGGTCCACCGTGAAAAAAGTTGATACACTAGGGCTTAAAATGTAGTCAATATAAAATGTTAGCTGAAAGAAAGCATCGTATTTCAACACGCTTTCCGTGACGATGCTATATTCCTTAGGTTAAATGACCCACGTGGGTAACACTGAAGAAAACGCGTGAATCGAGCCGTGGTACCTACCGCATAGGGCACGAAGAGCTCAGCTCAAAAAGGTATGTCACACCGATGGCATCTCTAGTTGGAAAATGTTCAGAAAACGAGACGTTGTCATACGAATTTGTAAGCGAAATCAAGTATACATGATAAGATGACTGAAAAAACGTGTGTTTCTTCTCGAAGTTGACGAAAGTTTCGTCCAGGAATGGAGCTTTTGCAAAGCTGACTAGCGTAATCGCACCTCTTGATCAACAGAGATCTTCGGTCATACGTCAGACGACCACCTACATAATGACGGATAGTCTCCAGTGGAATGAACCACATTAGGGCTCAAACAATGTTATCCACACAGAGTCATAACTCAAGAAGATGAGAACGAGCTTTCTCTAAAGTACAAAAAGAATCGAGAAAATTCTTGGAACTCCGCACGGTTTCCCCTTGTTTGTAATGCCCGAGCAGATGTGATCTTAACATCGGTCGGTGCCTCTATGGAATTGAGTTAGGAAAATGTAGCAGCCAAAATTGCCCGTTTTTCTAGTTAAAACATTTAGCGATACTAACTTGAACACGATCCACCACAAACAGAACCGTTTAGGCCTATGATTACTTGACTATTGCTGAGCACCATTAGACAATATGAAATAAAACAGAAACGCACTAAAGTTGGACGGAATATGTCACCCTCGTCCTTGTAAACCTAACACTAAGGTATAAGGCAAATCAACATCCACATTAATAACAACAATCAACAAATCAATTGCAACCTCGAGAAATCCTTGACAGCTTTTTGCTTAATAACTTATATCACACTGGAACATCGATAGCTTCATACGTCAACGTTGGCACAACTTATGCCTCGTAATATTTTCAAGTATAAAAGGAAACGTCAACTTGAAAGAAACATAACGTAATATGAAAAACGAAACTGCCTCGCCAACATTAGCCGTGCCTGTTTTCATGAACATTCTCAGCGCTAGTTTGAAAAAGCCAGCCACAAAGTTAACCAAATTCTACCAAACAAAAAATGATAATTCGTTCAGTATATCATGAAACTTCGCTCACGAGTGACGCACTTTTTTTACTCGCAACTCGACATACGAGTACGTCAAAGATCCTGATAAAATAAAAATTACGCATGGGAGTTGGCAGCCAGTTCAGCCACTGTCGTCAGGACAACGTACTTGAAGCACTAATCCAACCCTTCACTGCATGCATTATTGCAGCACTTCACTCCTTGGAAACATCGATGCGAGCTGTGATGGCTTGAAATGTAACCAACTGCTTAGCATCAGACTTGGGTAACACCAACTGGTAAGCCACTTGCCGCACTCCTTCTGTCATATTCTATTCTATCTATTAGCAATTTCTGCATACGTCAGATCTGGCGCGCCATGTAGTTCAGGGTTAATAAGAACGAGAAATGAATAATTTTCAAGAGTTCCTTGACAAACATAATTCTTAGCATATTTTTAACATCCACATCTTTGAAAGAACTCTATACAACACGTCGCTTTCGAGAATTTCGCCTAAGTATTGTCATACAAAAATCGAGCCATACTATCCTCAGGAAAGCTACTCGTGTGCCCTCTCAATAAACCAACCCGTACCACCCTCTGAAAACCGACCCTAGCTACTATCCGAAAATCAACCCATACCATCCATACCAACAGAGCCATTCTAAAGCCCAAAATGGCAACTTAATACAAGAAATCTTGTGCATTTCCACACTGATGAATAATACATGTTGTGTTTCCACGCTGCTCCGTAGAACCTCCCAAAAAGGGTGCGACTCCTGGGCTTAGAATTGCAGATTAAGTGTGTCCTCCGAGCGCTGTATTATGGTCACGAAGTGACGACTTTCTACGTAACTACGATGACTTCGGATAATTGCGTAATAACTATTCTCCATGAGGGTTTTCTTCACTCCCATAACAGGTCAAAAGAGATGCATTCGAATAATACTGAGATGCAGTTACAAAACATTCTCAAGGAATAACCCATCTCGGAGTTTTGCTTGTAACTTCGAAGTGCGCGGTTGTCGACGATGGCGTTACAGAGTAAGACTGGATTATTAGCAATTATGTTCTACTTGTTCAAAACAATTACGATTCAATATACGACATTACCAAGCGAATGAATTGTTACAAAATAGAAACAATCTGAAGTTGTTTTCCCGTTTTGATAAATTAAATTTGCTTTGGTTAAACGTTGCCGAAATCACCTAATAGAACTGCGAATATCTGATTTGGCAGGTCACTATATATCGTAAGCTATGTGTGCCAATGAACGAACGCTAAGTCAATATATAAAACGAACGGTAAACCGTGTTCGACTTTTGTTAAGTCATATGGCAGTCACATTTCAATCACAAAATACACCCCGCATTTCATGACCCACTCACTCAATAAGGTCTGTTTTTGAGTTCGCTCAATTTCAGTCGAACGATGATCATTCTTACCGGCTTCCGAGTCGCCGTACAGTTCATGTGCTGAATAGTTACAGCTTGTCGCAGGAATCCACATTGATATCCATGCAATGCAATCTTTGAAGGACTTGAGAAGTTTATTCGTTGACAACGCTACTTTAACCAAACGCAATTGAACGCTTAATATTTTAATTCATTCAATAAATCAGTTCAAATAATACCGAGATTCACTTATCACCAAAATGAGACAAAATTCCTCATAGCAAGTTCCGATGAAAACAAATGCCAGCGACGTACGTTGTCTCTAAATTGTTTTCAAGTTAGGCTTATTTGATGGAGGGTATCAGAGAGAGCACCTGCTCAATGGCACATAACAGTGTGTTTTAATACCACAGCACTGGAACAATATTCAACTTCATTAATTGAGTTTAACGCCTCCTGATCAATTTATAGATTTGACCCAGACTATCTTCAATAGCGGGAAAGGGCTGTGAACTGCCATCTAAAATAAATGTATATCACTACACAAATAAGATGCCAGATGCAATAAATTCTAACTTCATTTGAAGATCAACGCCTTAATTACCAAAAGAAGTCATCAACCACTACAAAATATCAGAAACAAAATATGGCTATGATGAATATTTAATATTCATGATGGTCTTATTTTATTTCTGGTCATCATTATTCTTACTTGACATTTTATTTAATTTTGACTAGAAACCGAAGTAAATTGATACTTCCGTACCATTCTTTCCCGAACCAGATCGTACCATTTACTTTTCTCTGCAACAATACTAAAACTTGGTACTCATTGCCTTCCACCATTTGTGAGATAAATAAGCACACTCCAAGCGTTTAAAACGAATCTTGAATCCTATTTTTCACAAGATACTGAAGACATTATTTGATAAATTGCAGTTTTATATTCGCATGGACTGCTGAAAACCCTTCATTTTTCGTCTGTAAATTAACGTAGGATATATTATAAAATATAGTCTCGATTGACTAGACATTATTAAACTCCTAAATTTAAGTCATATCTTCTTTACTTGAGTCTTGTGCACGTTAAGGATTATTGTATAAGACTCCTTACATGTATATGTAAGCTTAGCATATGGTCTCGTAGGATGCCCTAGAAGTCCTAAAACTTATTCGGACCCACCAGTAACTGTGCATATAAAACAGTTCATTATTATAGTTTATGAAATCAATGTCTGTTATATCTTTGAAACGATGTAACACTAGTGAATAATAAACTCTTTTTAAATTGTTCAAACAGAAAGCATCAGCGGCTAAGCCACTAAGGCAGTAAACCTTAAAACTCAGCTGTCCACTTTTCTAGAGATGAGACGAATTTGAAGAACGAACTCGAAAGACGACCCAGCAAGCTCACAAGAATGACCGTTAAAATAAAATAAAGACACCATAGGCTCGTGCACCGACTTCAAACAAGAACTGCAACAACGGCGACGAGAAGATGGACGATGCAAGGGCTGGCCGGGAGAGGGCGGTGCAGGCAGGTCCCAAATAAGCTAAGCGAAGGTCGCAACTCGAGGCAGCCGTCAGAGGAGCGGGCAACAGAACTGCACTGCGCCCCAGCACCTCCTTCATCTGGTTCTTTGACTCCAGCTTGGCTACACGAACTGAAATCAATAGTGGAATGCTTCGTCATCGCAGCCATTCAAAAGTCATTCAAAATCTGACAACAAGAACAAATAAGATATAAATGGAGCAAATGTGAACTGATGATATTTACGCCAGTTTGCTGCACCGACACCAACTCTCAATAATATAGAAAAGGAAAGGCCTGACAAAAAAATAAGCATCTGAAGCAACTGTCACTTTCTGCATAAAAAACTTCAGCGGAACTGCAGCCGAGAGCTCGAGTCCATGCGGTTGTTCCCGAGGCCATGCACTTGAGTATCTTGAAAATGTTGGGACCTCTATGCCCTGACCACACATGAATGCTGCCGGTTTGTGTGTATGGTGTGCCTTCGCATATCCGCGAGCTGTTGAATGAGCCCGTGTCCCTCCGCCGTCTGATGATAGTGAGGCAAGGTCGGCCTATCATGGATAGTTTGTAGAAAGTTACTTAGGAACATCACAAAATGCCACTCATATCCGATCAATGCCATCAACTGCGATACTTTGCTCGTTAATCGCAGGTTCTTAAAATACAGAGAAAATATTTACTCATCCCTGTCACTTAGTCGAAAAAAAACGCTACGTAATTTTCTAAGTGCACTTAAGCTCTCTTTACTGTCACTCGCAACGGGCCATTTTGGGCACCACCGCTCGTTGAGGTTAATAGAGCAGAGCCTTGTGGTCTCTGCCTGGTAGATGTGAGAGCTACCCAGCACTTCCCAGCCCGAATTCCCTACCCCTTCCGAGTCCGTGTCTCCCAGCACTTCCCAGCCCGTGTTTCCCAGCACTTCCCAGACCGTATTTCCCAGCACTTCCCAGCCCGAATTCCCCACCCCTTCCGAGTCCGTGTCTCCCAGCATTTCCCAGTCCGTGTCTCCCACCACTTCCTAGCCCGTATTTCCCAGCACTTCCCAGCCGATATTTCCTACCACGTCCCTGCCTGTGTTTCCCAGTCGTTGTCTCCTAGCACTTCCTAGCCCGTGTCACAGCTGCGTATTCTGACCCATGAGGCGAGCAGCGCTACATAACTGGAGTTTGGAATAAACAGCGAAAGATGTTGTATGCATAAGCGGCAGCAGTAAAATTAAGTTTTTTATTACAGTTCAGACCTATTAAACTGAAAATAAATATCTAGTGAAAAGAACAAGGGGATACCACATTTCTTCGTACACTTAAGACCTATGCAATCGAAAATAAGATGTACAGTATAGCAAAAAGCCCATGAAATTCCGTTTCCACTAACATTTCATAAGTACGAAGTATGAAAATTAGACACAAGTTCGCCAAAAAAGCATCCGAATGTTTGAACAGGCAGCGAGGCCGAGCGCAAAGTGTTAAGAGATAGCATGAGGGCGGCATTTAAGCATGGAAGCTTCATCAGAGCTTCTCGCGGGTCTCAACAATTTCTCCTGATCAATGAGAACTCGTTTTACAGCACCGTTATTGGATGCTCCTTCCTCCTGTTATATGCATCGTTTCAACGATCGGTGAGAGAATTGGTGTTAGCAAGGAGGAAAGTAAAAGAAGGGGAATAAAAATAGAAACAACAAATGAATACATCTTAAGGAAAAATGATCACGGGTTATTTTGCTAAGCCGTTCCTTGCCATGTGACCCACCGGTGGGGCATTTTACCCTAGAAAAGCAGCACCGTCACGGGGAATGTGCTAAAATTGATGCAACGGAACACCGTCAATGCAATACATGCATCATGCGTTGTATTGTACTGACGGAATGTGTTCTGAAATCGACACACCCAGTCACAATTTCCAAATGGCAATGTGTGCGGTTGGTTCGTAGCGGTCACTGAACCCGACCGAGAATAACGACTTGATAACTTCCTCAATTACGAACTATTTTCCCTTAATTACTCGCTAACAATGAAATAACAACCCACGGCAGAGGGACATTATTCTTCCAGGCGCAGGACAACGCAGGTAGCGGGCACAGTCCACGGGTCATATTTCGATTGCTCGAGAGCGTTCATTGAGAAAACTGCGCTGGATTAAAATCTAACAGAAGATGCGTAAAATTTATAAGTTTGTTAGTTTTTTTGTGCATGAAGCAATGAAATATACGAGTATCATACTCAACAGATGGAATCATAAATTAATGGTGCGACAAATTGCTTTCCGAAATCTTTCGAAAGAATTATGCGTTAACAAATTACAAAATACTCCGCAAATAAACCCAATTATAGAGACAGATAGTGGGCCATGCCCGGCAGTTAGTGTTAGAGAAAACTTACAAATAACTCTAAGCACGCAATTTTGCTCTGCAATACTGCCTGACCGTGTACACCTCAGTATGGATATCAGGGAGAGGCAAAAGATAAAATTCAACACTACGCAGGTAGAAAATATCCCAACTCGCAATTTTTGTAAAGAAAAGATAAAAATTCAACACTACGCAGGTAGAGAACATCCCAACTCGCAACTTTTGTAAATGAAAGCACTGAGCACGCATTTAGCAGCACAAATAACGTGTACACATAACACAATCTGGGACAGACGTTCGCTCCTAAACACGAGGAAAATGATCCTATCGTCGTTTATTAAGTGATATGAATATTTGCTTTTCATAAGTATAATTTGGTTCTAATAATTACTAGGTTTTCTTATAATTCTGTCCCATAAAGTTAGCACCTGTCAAGTCGGAGAACATTTTTAATTCAGTCGCTGCTAACAGGTTTTCTATCACTTCGGAGACCGCATTTATGGTAGTTCTAATGCGAATATTATGTTAAAATGTCCTCTACAACGGGCGTCTGCAGAAGCGGACTGCACAACTCTAACACATCAAGCGCTGCCGTAACGCTAACGTTCTGGGAGGCTGGGCTGGCTTCTCGTACGAAACTGCATGCATAGTTAAACATCTTATCCAAAGGTAGCGCATGTTAACGGATATTGGTTGCGACGGAAGAAAGCTGCTGGTCTGATTACATATTATTCTATTGGTTAAAATTTCCGTTATTAAACAGCAGAACGGTCACACGGGGAAAAATTCATGTCAACGCATAATCTCTCTATCCAATTAGTCCGGTAATGAGACATTCAGTTGTGCTGCACATCATGTCGTGAGCCATAACTTTTATTGATCGATAAATGCTTGCACGAATAAGGAGAATTATCATCGAGGGAGTTAAGTATTTATATAGAGAGAGCTGATGCATTCAGTATACAAAGGTCATTTCACTCTCAATGATGAAGAGTTACTTTGTAATCAGGTGTCTAAAAATTGGCATTGAGCTGAATGAAATTGCTTCGAAAGTTTGGGGGCTAGAGTGCACAGAGACGGTGAAAAGTTCTCAAAGAACTCCTAAAATTCATTCTGGAACTTTCTACAGCCCCATCAGGTCTACGTAGACGGAATTTACAGGTGAAGGCCTAGGCTACAAAAGTATGTAGATAACAACGGATATTATCATGTGTAGAAAATAATGATGTTGTTCTGGAAAATAAATATCTTAGATAATTCGTATGAGAATTTTTTGGCTCCCCTTCGCATGTTAGGCATTCTGTTCTATCGCGAACAATGGGTAGATTTTCCGGCAGCCATTCCTTCTGAGTTGAGAAGTCATGCCCACAGAGTTACGCACCCGCACACTGGACGCTCGTATGTTTTACATCTAAACACCCAGGTGCGAAATGAGGAATACGTTTTTGCCATTTAGTGTTCTCCTCACACGAAGACAAACGCGACATGAATAGCTCAACTGACCGATGTGTATCAGTAATAATACCCTCAAGAAAGTACTATTTCGAGTCTACCTCTAGTATATGGAAAATTTGAAGCAGAAAAATAATATAATTATCGCACCATGTCTCATAAATACACAACCTCCACTGATATCCCCAAGAAAGTAAAGCCCGAAATCCAGAGTAAGGAAACATTGCTGCAGGGAAAGTAACATTACCAGTCCATGCAGTTCTAGAGTAAGGAAACATTGCTGCAGAGAAAGTAACATTACCAGTCCATGCAGTTCCAGAGTAAGGAAACATTTGCTGCAGAGAAAGAAAGCAGAAGCAATCGTGTCAAACTTCAGGGAAATACATAGTTGTACACAGCCCCTAGAGAAAATCTCCGGCCGTTCCTTATTACAATTACTAAACATACTTATATGCCAGCAATTCTCCGTATCAATAATATTTAGTGAATCATCATATTCCCCATTCGTTAAGAAGCACAATTAACGATGGAGATACCAAAACCGGAGTTTCAAGAGTAACTTTTTGGTTACAATAATCGTCTCAATGCTGCTATTGTAAATTGAGGTCACGCCAGTAATTACTAAAGACTTATTTTGGTTTTGGCCAAATTTGATTTGTTGTACAGGTTTTTTGCTTGTTTGATCTTCTGGTTGTCGGTAAATTTTGTTCTGTTTTGTTCTGGTCCCCTCAGGGGGCATAGGATAGGCCATAGGCAATAGAGGTAGGTTAGTTAGGTTTGTCTATCCTATACTATGGGGACTAGCGCCCCCAGGGGAGCACCGCTAGGCTACCTCAGCTTTAGATAGGCCTTCGGGACTTCTATCTTTCGTGCCCACTTTGCTTCCTTCCGTTTTCATTCCTTCTTCGCTATTTCTTATTTGTCTTTTCTTCCTCTTCCTTCTTAACTTGCTGTTTCTATGCGCAGGGGATCTTGTGTGGGAACACACCCTGTGCATAGATTCCCCGTTCTCCTAAGTCCATACTAAATGGTCCCTACTCTTTCGATGCGGTATAGCCCTCGAGGCCGGTGCATTGCGTCTAACCCCAATAATAATAATAATAATAATAATGTTTTGTTCTGGTAAATATATGTTTTCTGAAATACCTGTACTCTTTAAACCAGAGCCCGAAATTTGTAAAATACATCATAATTAGAGTTGTGCAAATACTTATGTCCAGGAACTGTATGTCTTTTGATATCACTTCCAGAGAGTCAAAAAATGCATCAAAGCAAAAATACAACGAAATTTCCAAAACCTCACCAACCTTCCAGAACCTCACAAAGTTCCCAGAACTTCACAAAGCTTCCCGAACCTCACGAAGCCTCTAGAACTTCAGGAAGCTTCCAGAACCTCCCAACGCAGACAGCACCGCTAAATGAGCGGCGACACACATTGATGGCACTCAAGTGTTGCCATTACTTGAGTCAGTAGACGCTCGACGCTGCTCAATGGCCAGTTAATTATACGCGCGAGTGGAGCGAATAAGGAGACCTGCAGCGCGAGGTAAGCCCGTTTCATAGAACTTCTGCGCAGTCGTCCTCGGCGTGATATGCTAGATCGGTTCCAGTGAACAACCGCTATGCAGTCGTCCCCCCCGGCGTACAGCGGTTATCATTTATAGAAGACATCGACTAGCACGGAAAATATTTGTGCCATAAGAAGTACATGGAGTGTGTCAGCGTGTAATAAGAGGCAAATAAGAAAATTGATTGAAAATAGAAGTGGCAAAGACTGTTTGCTCGAACTGATCTAGCGTTCAATGCGGGGGACGACTGTCCCACAAATTAACTCGAAGGAATCAATTCCAACACGCGGATTCAAAAGTTCCACACGGCCGGTAATTTACCAGCACGCGTTGCCAAAAACATTTAAGCCAAGCTGGGTCGCCTATTTAACCCAATAAGGATGACTGTCTAAAATAATGGACGTTGGAAATGATAGTTTCGTTTCAAATTTAAATATTTCTGTTTAAAACTATAGTGAGTATGCGCTTGAGTGCGTAAAATGTGAGCAACTGCTTTCGCGATAGTTCGTTTATCTAGAAATTGAGTTGGTCCTTTTAGGGTTAAAGTCACCTACCTACCAAGACCAACGTGTCTTCGTTAGGATCAATCTGCAAACTTGCGAGTTCTCCTGAAGCAAAAAAGCGTATTTTCTCCTTCTGTTATTGAGTAATAACTAGAAACACATTCATTTTTTGAAGCTTTTTTCCTTCCTCTTCAAGCCTTTACTCTACATGTATTTCAAAACCAATTTCATAGGGCTGCAGCTAATTTTGCGTACATGGTAAATGCAGCTTTATTGAATATGCGCAAAAGGCTAGTTTTTCATAGAAAGGGATATGCAGCCTTATCACCTAAATAATTTTAGCAGGGAATATTTCGGACAATATTCACGTACAACATGGCTTCGTGAATACGTGCGGTTGCCATCCCGCCTACTGGCCGGCGTGCATGGCACTTGGAGACCTCATAGACACAGAATTACCCACAGTGCAACAAGAGTTGCCAAAATCTCGACGCCACAACGTTGTAGTAAATTATGATAAGTTTTAAACAAGAAATATAAGTTAAGTACTCACCGTTGAAGCGTTTCCGTCGGAAATCAGGAAGTCGATATCTTATCCACTCACTCACACAACACTGCAGTGACAACTACTTCCAGGCGGGCAAAGGTTACCACTTTCTGTTAAAATATTCGCTCATCGAGTCGTACGGTTTATATGATATACTGCGTGAAAGCTTTTGAATTTTGGGGAAAAGTTTCTGCGAAAGTCACGCTCTTAAATAATAATCTATTTCTTTTAAAATTCATTATCGTTTTGATTTTTATTACCCGCATATTTATACTTATGCAGAGTGCAAAAGAACTCCATGAATATACAGCACGCAGTAGTAAGTCTAATATGTTTTAATATTCAAGTTTGCTTATTTTAACGCAGACACCAGCTTCAATTAGGGATGTATTTCTAGTTTATTTCTCCTTATTCTGAGTAATGACTATCAAGTGATGTTCTTCATAAGAATTACTGTTAAAGCTTGGCTATGTCAACTAAATGGGGGATAATTGACGTCTGAGTAGGGAAAATGATTTTCTGTGCACATTAACAGGAAATCGATCTCTTATTTCAATTCCTCAATGATGAAGTAAAAGCGTGAAGAAATCGACTCCTTTTTGAAGAATGGTTATAAAATTGCGTACCAAATCCATCTTTTGTACGTTTCTCAGAACAAATTGCAGAATTATTTTTCTAAAAGAGAAAGACTTGCTCCACTACTTGTATTTCATTTAATGAGGCATTGCCATCGTCGCATTTGCTTACGCTTAAAATATTATACCAAGGTAAGCATTTTATTAGAACAAATTTACCATTTGTTGCACAAAGTTAAAGTTTTTAGCCATCTTAACGGACGCATTAGTAAGTGAAGAAATGCATTCTTCTAAATAAAAATTAATGCGATGAATACAAACCTGTGGTCCCACGATGAATATTGCGTGCAGATGGCCTGCAAAATTTAGTGCTTCTTGAACAAAAAGCAGGTGAATTGCCACTAAAACAAATTCAATCTGAGTCATTGGTTCAACGATGACGTAATGCTCTAGTATGCCTGCCGTGTATGTTAAGGAACTACAATGGCAACGCCGTTAGTTACTTAGTACAACCTTGTATGGAAAAAAGTTTAATTTCATTTCAAAATATTTTTATCTCAACTCTGCAACCATGATCCGTCCTGAAAATTGGAGGTCAAAGGTGCTATGATCCTGTTATCGTAAGTACACCAGCTGGCCCGGGGCGGCCGTTTAAAGTCGAGAGAGTGTAGTGATGTCGGTTGAGGGGGAAAATTTTTCGACCAAATTTTACGGCCTCTACAGACAGGGCATTAGTCTTTGTTTAGGTTAGCAGCAATTACATAGCGCCATAGAAGTGTGTCCTGTACTTGCCCGTCAACGGCACTGAATTTGTGAATGCATGATTTAGTTCATTTCTCATTAATTTTAAGAAAAATGAGCTTTTCCCAAGTAGAAGACATAGAAGATGGCAAATACGTTACATATTCACCCTATTGAACTCTGAACCTTAAAAATACTTATTCATCAAAATATCCTTAGTCGTAGTACTGTCTCACTGAATTTGTAACTTAGAGAAAAGTTGCGTTATTTTATGGTTGATATCTTGAAAATGCTTTTGGAGATATCATTCTAAAGGTTGATGCAACAAGTTATGAAATATGTTTCAATCAAAGTAACGAAATTCAACAGACATGTTTTGTTCAGGGTTCATTATTACGCTAAACTGTGAGCCTGTTATGAAAGTAAAAACAAACAGAGACTTTTCAATCATAAATAAAATTACAAGCAGTAAATTGCTTTACCATTTGCAGTTCGACTTTTCCTTCTGAAGAAATTTTAATAGCTGACCTATATTTCCAGAAAAAAATTCTATCGTTTTTGATAGCGTACGTAAACCGCAGGTATTTGATAGTCAGTGGAGTCGTCCCCTGCGTAGGGCGGTAGATCTGTACCAGCAAACAACCGCTCTACAGTCGTCCCTTGCATAGAGCGCAATATTAGTTTCAGCAAACAATCGCTCTATAATTGTACCCCGCTTAGAGCGAACATCAAAAAGCATGGAAAATAACTCAAAAAAGCAAATAGAACGTGACATAATCAGCAAGCAAGAAGATAGAGCGGTTGTTTCCTGGACTTCATCTAGCGCACTACGCGGGGGACGACTGCTCGCAGAGAGCGTCTTAAGTTTTCTTCGACGATGCCATTGTGCAAGAGGTAAAATGATCCACCGGTGGGTCACGGTGCAGGACACGTGTTAATTTACATCAACCGTCGGCACTCGGCATGATTCCACATCCTCGCATGGGATGCCACACGGTAAACAATTTTAAAACGTCCCGAATTACTCTTCTAGAAAGAGCCGAGTAGAAATTCTCGACCCACGAATTTAAATCTGTTCACGACAGAAGTTTTAAGGTGTAAGCTTACACGTATCACGTACAATAGTGAAATTCGCTCGCAGTTAAATGTTCCAAACAAAATACAGCTCAGCGAGCTGGTGGTCTTGAAGAGCCAATTGTGTTCTCCAGGCCTTGCAGATTTAGATGTTTTAGATCACTACCTTAACCGTTGTAGCATCATATTCATTTAGAAATTTGATCTTCAAAGCCTAATTCAGGATTTTCAATAATCCTAATATTGACTTCCATTAGACCTTCAAATCCAAATTGAGGCATTTTCTCTTCAAATCCTTGACTCCAAATTTAGGATTTACATCAATTGTAATCCATATTTCTATCAATCATTCGAACCCAAATTTAGGAATTTGATCTCGAAATCCCTAATGTCCAAATTTAAGCTTTCCGTTGTAATCGTAATTTCTATCAATCCTTCAGATGGTAATACAAATTTGATCTCCAAATCCCTACACAAAATGTGACTCGTGACCGCCAGACCACTCGCAGCGGGCAGGGCATCTCGAATGAGCCTCTTGCACCTCATTGGTGAGACGCACACAAAATATTCAGATTAGGAATCAAAATCATTTTTTTCGTTGCTGAAATTTATATTAATTCATCTTCTTTATCCTAGGGTTCCGTAACTTCATGAGCGGTGCGTTGATAGAGAAAAATTTGGTCAGAGAAGTAGGGGTAAAATAAAAAATGGCCTGAGAACCAATGAGTAGCCCAAACCGATGACGTAGCCCGAACCGATGACGTAGCCCGAACCGATGACGAAGCCCGAACCGATGACGTAGCTCGAACCGATGACGTAGCCCGAACCGATAACGTAGCCCAAATCGATGACGTAGCCCAAACCGATGACGTAGCCCGCACCCCCGCACGAGATGAAAAGAAAGACACCAGATTAAAGCCATCACATTTTATTCTGCCAAGACGAACAACACAGCACGAGCCATGCCGCTGCCGCCCACTTCTATCACTGCAGTACGTTTGTAGCCCTACGAAGCTATCGCGGCGTGAGCAGTGGTCTCACTCTCACACATCACTAAACACAATTGTTGTGGCAAGCGTTGCGCTACATTTTTTTCCTCCTACACTCGTAATGCTTAAGTACGCACGACTATATTATATGTATATTACACCTACGCATACAAGCCTCAACTTGTCGCTATGAGTATTTTCGGCTAAAGCGATATTGCACCTACGTACACAACTCTGAGGGGCTCGAGGGCGCACTCCACTGGAACGCTAGTCAGCTCGCTCCTCCACACACAACCCGGCATGCGACTGCTACTCGCTCTACAGCGCTGACGATACGCAACTTTTGTTAGACTGGAGGAGGGGACGCCTCGGTGGTTTAGCTACCTAGTATAACGTTCACGAGGTGCCTGGGCTCCCACATGCGACGCAGCTCGGAGGGGCCCTCGGACACAATACCGTGGCATCTTTACTCTATCAGTTACGAGTATTGGCTAAGCGACTACGCGGTTCTCGATAGAATGTCTGGGACGTCAACGTATTTTTAGCTACCACTCAAAATACAGTATTCTAGAAGCAACAAAAGCAACTTCAGGTCGTAACACACCAACAATTGACGGAGTAAATAACGCGGCTCCTTTAAAAGGCAGAAATTTCTCAACAAAGACGTAAAACGTTTCAAATAAGAAATCATTATAACACATGAAAAAAAACAGGTTCATAAGTATTTTGCGCTGGAAGCGACTGCGCATGGATTATATAGCTCAGAATTTTTCTTGGTTTAGGGCAGTAACCTTAAGCCTCGTAGCCTATAATTAAATAATGCCCTTTTACTCAAGTAGAAAACGACACTTAACTCTCGAAAGGAGACTCGCTCTCCAATACCCGACAGTTCATAATTTATGGCAAGAAGCGAACCTGGATTTCATCGCCGAATTCTCGACTCGGTTGCTGAGCTCAACTACAATTCCAGCGACGAAACGAAGGCGTGAAAAATTATTAACGAGGCTATAAAAGTGCAGCGCGTGATATCAGTACAATAAATATTGCAATGAAATGCAGCTCACCGCTCAACAAAAGCAAGGCGCAACCTACGTCTGTTTAACCTATCAACATTTTGCATAAAAATATTCTCAAACGAAGGGCACAAGGTAGTCTCACTTCGCACATGAGTACTACATCTGTTGAGAATATCAATCGGCATCAAAAATACCAGTAAGCTTTCACGTGATTAAAAAATTCAACTTTTCACAGACAGAACATGGCATCAAAAATACAAGCGAGACATCCACGTGGTTGAAATTGAAGTTTTTCGCAGGCAAAAATTAGCATTAGAAATACCCGCAGTCATCAAACTCGAAATTTCAAGTCTCTACGTAGGATTGGCATTCAGATGATCGCAACTTCGACAGTCATGTTGGACAACAAATTTTTTTTTGGCATAAAAGGAACCTGAAGGTCATTTGATGCCAGTCAACAGTTGGCATCGTCCATAACCGGGCACCCATCGACAGATTCTATGATTGGCAGCAAAAATAAGGGGTCGGGGACGGACACCCGCCGTCTGATTCCAGAAGAATAACAGTAAGCATCAAAAATAATCGGCTGGAACGAACACCCGTCGATGGACTCTATAATAACAATTGGCATCATCCAAAACTGGAGGTGAAGGAAAGCACTTCAAACTATGGAGGAAGAGCGTCACACCCTGCACGCTACCTAACGGCACCGTTCTACACTAGCGACCTTATCACGTAACTTAAACCTACAGTTTACAATTATATTGCACCTGGCGTTATTCGGGTCGCTCATGGCCGAACGCGGATCTCACTGAAGAACCCATTCAGTATGAATATACAGTACGCAGGCGCTAGGCTTATTTACTTTACCAAATCAGTACCATCAGTTGCGATTGTAATGTTATTCTAAAAATTAATACCCTATAAAATGTGGACTTCCTATGAGGTTTTACCAATTTCACTCCATTCAAGAAAATGTGTGTGAGCTAAAAGTCTGGGGATACCAACACTTTTATTTTCACTCTACACAGAACAACACAGCTCCCATCCGTACTCGCTAATGAGAGACAACAGGCCAGAAAAAAATCTAGGTTCCATGTTCCATTTGCCACTCGTCCGGTTCCCCAAAAATGGAACATTTCCCTTAACAAACGGGAAAGTGAAAAAAATTCCACGCTCACGATTTATGGAGCAATGCTTAAAACATACCAAGGGGTCCCAAACAACGTACTCCTCTTTAATAATCCATGCAATGATGGCGACCATCCACGGCTGACTGAATAGTTTCACTACACATCCGCATTGCGCAGTAAGGACAAGTGTTATTTGTTCAAAATTATTGAATTACAAATAGCGAGTAGATTTTATAAAACTTCTTCGCAGAATACTTCACAAGTTATAAAATTTTGGCGAACATTAGAGAGCGATGATACTCAGGATTTAGGTGAAATGTGATAAAACCAGACGTTGTTCGTAACGTAAAGAGTCACACAAGTTACTTCTACGAACTCACGGCAATTTCTTCTTCAAATACAAAGCAAAACTCAATGAACTCGACTGCTACTTAGAAGTGACATTTCAGAGGGAAGAAATACAATGCTCGAACCAACACTATTCTGGATGTTGACCACGAACTCAACGCTAGGAGACCGACCCGCCACCAACTGTGGCAAACGAAGCCACACGTTCTAGCGCTCGCGGGGGCATGTGACCTCTTTGAACTTGTTTTGCAGCATCGAGGACGGCTACGCGAAAGGCGCTTGTGAAATATGAATTTACGGGAGTTATTTGACGCGGAATTCACCTCAACCCATTTGAGTGCTACAGGGACACCATTGCTTCGGCTCAATTTTTGCTTGGTATCACTATAAACTAACATTTTCTCAGCCGGAGACTCATCAAGACTCGCCTAGAACCCTAAGCAAGGGAATATTGTGCGCCTTGGCACCACACAAACTGAACATGATAATTATCAAAACTGATCAAATCGAGACTTTTAAATACACCAATGTGTGAACAACATACATATTTTAGATTCGAATAAATTTAGTAAACTATTTATACATTCAGAACTCAGGGGGTTGAAGGTTGTTAATAAAGCACAACCGCATCAAATAGGATTCACGGGTGTGCACTGACACAGAAATCTTCTTCACAAGAGATTAGCGCACGAAGCTCGAAAACAAGAACAATCAAATCGGGAAGCAAAAGTGAACATGGCCGGAGACTTCACATGGCACACTGGCACGCCAGCCACACACACCACAAACAAGCGACCAAGTAACTGAAATAAAGGGTGATCAAACGGAGACAGTTTCCCGAGAGAAACAGAGTAACAAAAGTAAAGATCTAGCGTAGGATGTTTCAGAGGTACGACGTCGTCCAACAGCGAAAGAAATGGAGTTGGTTACATTAAAATGAGACTATATTCTCACACTAGCTCCAAGGATGATAGAATTGTACTCGGATGGTCTCAAAACGGCGACGGATGACAGTAAAAAATGGAGTAGACAAGAACAGAATGCTCGACGTAGGCCGTTCTGGCCACCAATACAAGATTATCATTGACGTAAAGAATAGAGATGTCCGATGCCAATACACGAAGAACAACCTACAGCAGACCACAGCAGTTAGCGCTGTTGACCAGAGAGTCGGCTGTCCGGCAGACCAGCCGGTATGTTCAATGCTCATAGCACACAGTGCCGAGACCACCCACTGCTCTCATACAAAGCAGAAATAAAGATCATCAATGTGTGAGAGTGTCGTCCAGCAAATCACATACCATTAATTTGAGAACATTCCTTTTCCTCAAGCCTTACCAGAGAACCGGAGCACCTGGCGCTGTGGATAACTTTCCAGTAATCAAAACGCACGAGTCGGCTCTTAAAATTTCGAGCTCTATTGCAAATTTAACCCATTGAGACCCTGCAGCACGGAAGAGTACCGCAAAACAAAATACTGCAGTACTCCTATTGTGAAAGCGTAGAGGGATGTACGTAGTAACCTGAAAACTACATGTCTTCATACCACTTTAAGAAAATTAACCTCCCTTAGTGTTTACGTTCAAATATGTGAACATGTGTGTCAGAATGTATCAATTTAGTAACAAAAAAGAAGAAGACACGGAGAAGGGAAGACGACGCGAGGGGAGATGTTTCGGATTCCTACACAAGAGCGGCGTTCCTAAACTGAAGCCTGTAAATTTATCGAATGAAACTTAAGGATGATTTTGCCAGAAATTAACAAGAACACGACAGTTAAATTACGTAACTAGTTAAACAAATTGAAGCGCGCACCTTGGGACAGTGCAATGTTAACTTTCTACGGTGAAACACCTTTTTCCACGTAGGTGGATTGAGGGAGAAGTCGAACCTTCGAGTTCGCAATCGACTCAAAAGCATGAAATTCAAACATCTCCTGTTAACGTTGGAGCTGACGCTCATTGGCGGATGAGTAAAGCACACCAAAAACTGAGTTAGAATCACAATCGCTGAACAGAAGAAGTTACGGTAACATGCGTTTTCAACGGATCAGAACGAACGAAGCGTACGGAACTTTCGCCACAAATGGAAAGCTTCCATAAGAAGACAATAGCTGCAGACTCGTACGAGGAGGGGTGCCCTGAAGCGGCACCGTGAGAGCAGGCACCCTCTTCAGCGGACCGGCTCCCATGGCCCTGGAATGTCTCACGTTAATGACTACGGCTACAAGAAGTCCTTACCTTAGGAGCGTCTAAACAATCCCTAAATCTAATCATCTACACTGGTAATACTTCATTAGTTCTACCACAGACAAAAGCTCTCATGTGTTTGTGATCAGTTCCACTATAAAAATAAAGCGTATACAGCGTTTTACTATAGCACAAATTAAAAATAAACATTCTTCTATTACAAAAAGAAGCTCAAAATATAGCTCATCTACAACGTTACCATCTCTAAAAAAGCACACTATGAACAACAGGTCTCTATGCTAACTAACAAACTAGCTATCTAAGGAGTACAGGGCCAGCAAGCCATGTGTATACGGCCGAGCCGAGACTCGTCCAACACCCCGCGACTACGCACACAATTCGGTCAAGTTCCATAACGAAAAGACGATCAAATCCACAAGAAACTGCCCCCAAGTTATGAGGGCGCGTGGAGCATCAGAAACAACAGCTGAACCCAAAGTCAGTGCGAAGCGACGTCGGTGTTCGAAGTCCCGGCCCGGCGATACTAAGAAGCATGTGAGGTACTGTGTTCACATATCTTGCGTCGCTAACACTTCCCTTCGGTGAGGCCCCGTCAACTTAAGCTCTACCCTTTCGTGGTTGCTATTCACAGAGCATTCCATGTACAACTGCGAGCAAGGTCAGCACTGCTAGTGAGTCAGCATTGTCACTTAGAGTACACTTAGTGTAGGAACAGACACTCGCCAGCTTTGTAGTTTACGAGTAACGAAGTGTTCTTACAATTACGGTTTATACATAAAATGAAGCATCTTACCTTCCGCTCGAGGTCATAGTCAGATTTCAAGTTGTAAGTTAAGGCAATCAACAATTAAAGATCCAAAGCAAATCATAACGTAAGGAGTTACCGCCACAACCGCTCCATTACAAATATGTAGGTCCATTACTGTGGAACTACGTTCACTCAATTTGTATCAAATTTCAACTTCATAATACTACTGATAAAATAGGTTTCATAAATAAACACGTTCCTTCCATCTGATATTCGTCCTGTCGGGGTAAACAACTTTTGAAAAATTCACTCCTGTTCGTAAACGAAGACGTATGCCCTCGCTAACACGACACTTATTATGCACAACCATCGGGACGCATGAGAAAAATGAATGAAAACAAAAATTCCATCTGGAATAGATCAGTTGACGAGATATTTTTTTAAGAATGTAATACGTGAAGCCTAAAAACTTAATTCACCACAATGCCGAATCCAGACCTCGGCCATGAACAGGTCAGTCGTGCCATTACATCGCATGAAATGGGAGCGGCCGGGAAGGTTCCGTTGCACAGAAAAAACGATTAGTTCAAAAATATTTCAGTCATAATTACACTACTCGAGGAAGACCTCTTTCAATTAATTCGGAGTGGCCACTTCTCATTTGTACAAAATATAACACAAAAAAGGAGCACTTTTTACGAATAAAACTACACGAAGCTTTTGGAGGAACTCTGGTGGACTCGGGAGGAAGTCAGCCCGTTCTCTCGCAGCGCAGCCCATTTGGTACACCCCAAATAAACGCGTCAAAATCAAACGATGCGAGCGTGGAGCCCGTCTCATCGGTCTTGACGGCTCGTGAACATCTTTTAACTCAGTTAGCTTATTTCCATGATGGGAGGAATTGTAGTATTAGGATTTATTTTACACCCAAATACTAACAAGTTTTTGTTAAAATGCGAGTCAGTTCAGTCCCAATTATTCCAGAGGGAACGGGCTGAGTTCCTCTTCAGCCTGCCTTAACAATACAAAATACGATGCACGAGAAGTGGCAAGCCTACGCTGAAGTAACAATCGAAGATTGCTCGAGGATTTCGGTCAACCGCACAAAGAAACGAACCGACGCCGTGTTCCATTTACGTTATCAAGAAATGTATTCAGAATACAGACATTCACATACTTAAGACTATCACTTTGCATTTTGTCGGTTAGAGAAACAATGAAGCTAACTCAATAATACCCAGTTAAACACACGGACATAGAAACCGCTGTCCGTTTTCCTAAGCGAGCGGCAAACAAGAGGGTGATGAGTGGCAAGAAATGTGACGTAGAAAGGCATCCGCTGGGTAGGCGGAAGGGGGCGGGGTTCTTCAGCTGTGGTCGGGCTCCACCTCCGAGAGACCGAGGGGGGGGACATGACATGAGATACAATGAACATTAGGGCGAGGTGCTCCCTTTAGGGACGGAAGATAAAACCAGACATTCCAAACAAAGCCGAGTACTAGTGTGGTCCAAGATGTTATACCTGAACTTCTTTTAAGGAATCCAACGACTTATAACCAAATCCCTAGGTTCGAGTTTTCCAGCAAACATAAAAGTTTTGATTTAATTAGATAACGATGAGTCACTGGGTTTCAAAATTGAACTCAAGACTATCCATTCAAACGCTGGCAGTTTCAGCTTTTAATGGAGGCTGGACAGCGACACGACTACAAACACGTGTATGATATCCAAGTACGATTCAAGAATTAAAGTAACATGACAGGATTAGATGTTTGGAGCCGCACTAACACAGTAAGTCATTCAAGGCCAGGGACCGGCGGTGGTCTAAATTATGCATCCCTTCATATTTTGAAGCAAATAACGTAATTTGACAACAAATTCATGAGAAATCCCTCTGCTTTATGGTTACATTTAATCCAGTAAGCACGAACAAAATATTATATAAATTAGAGGCAAGAAAACTTCAACTTCACACAGAATAAAATAGAAACTATTCGAATTCACGGTTAGGGGCAAGGCAGCCTCAGATTTTCGACTTAAATTTGTGTCTAAACGCAATAAAAATTTAGGCTTAGGCAATGACACTGAAAACAGTTCAGCTTGCCACGAAACAATCAATACTCACTCACGATCAGGAAATACATAAAAGAAATCAACACGTCCTGACAGAGCTCCCCAACCTGGCCCATGGTGAAATAGCCTCAGAAATCTTTCATCGAATGAAGACCTGAAAACTTGAGGTCTTAATTTAACTTGTGAGTGCCCAGCACGAAAAGAGAGGTGCACGAATCGTCAAGTCTCCCATGAAGACCTGCAACGAGGGAACTCGAGTGAGGAACAGGTTCACAACCAAGAAATGAAGAACAGAAAGTGAACAGCTAACAACGTAACAACTAGAAAATGCTAACATGAAACACCGAAAAAGTAGCAGCTACTTACTTTAATGTTGAGAGATACCACAACCAAAACACAACTAGCAAACAACGCGGGTAAGAGAATACGTAACGAAATATACAGATAATAAAAAACATGACATCGTACCAGCTACCGAGAGAACACAGCTGCAGCATCAATACGAGAGTATCTCGAAATTTGTGAACAGAATAATGCCCGGAGTCCGCAGGATGGCGAAATAAGCGTACCGGTGTTGCTAAGTAATGCGGTTCACAGCAGAAGCAACAAAACAGAACTCAACAAGTTCTATCGCAAAACAATTCAGCGCGAAACTATTGCACTGACACTGAAATTTCTGACAACATTAGTTACAGAAATAAAGGAAAATAGCATTGGAGATTTTGGGTTTAGGTTGAATAACCAATATCACGCATGAACAAGTCGAACGATGAGAGATTCTTTTCTATGTTCTATTTAACTTAAATTCCCCAGGTCAATCTTTAAAGTAAGAAAATTTTGGTGTGGTCATCAAACTGCTTACACGTGATTATCGCTCGCGCTCGATCACATGAGAATGGATCTTTGCGACCTAAGATTACGAGTATTTCTAGAAACAAACTTTTTTCATAGATACTACTTGACCTTCAAATTCATTATTTTAAATAGAGTTCAAAGGTAAGTCATGAATTGCCTCACTACTAAGAACACATCTTACAATTGCACAAAAAACGAATTTCCTTTAAGAGCATGAGTTATCAAAAACCTAATAATGAATCGATTATCATTCCATACCATTAATCAAAGAATTATTAGCTCCAAAAGATTCAATAAAGAATTAATCCGAAAACAATACTTCTATTCAGCAGCCCGCTTGCGACTGCTCGCCTGAGGGTCGAGTCAAAGTAGAGCATTTTTAAATAAATTTGTTGTACACAATTCACGAACGAGCAGCTATTGCACAAACAGACACCTAACCTGAAGAAAAAACAAAATTCCTTTCCACCAATAGCGGTGCATGAGCGCAACAACGAATCATCAGGTACAAATTTCAAATCAGACATTGTAATTATAATAATAATAAAAATAATAGCAGTAGTTACGAGAGTATTTTCAGGATTTTCAGACTGAACAGAATAGGGAGAACAAAATGAGCAAATTACTGAGAAGCATCTTTGGCTTGAAGCATCTCAGCCCGACGACGTCACAACCTGGAGCACACTTCGGACAGAACTGTGCACCACGGACCACCAAGCTAAGGCATGAAATGAAGCGAAACGACCACATTTGCACACGATGGAGGATGTTCAGTAAGACACGGTCACGAGTTCGTAGCTTGGAATTACATAGGAAGGTGAGTGCGCATATGACACTCGAGTTCGAAGCGCGACATGCAGGTGTAGAGGCACTGAGAGCAGCTGTGTGTGCCTGTGGGGTCCATGTGGAGGCGCATGTGCGTCTTCAGCTGCATTTGAGACGAGAAGCAACAGGAACATTTATTGCAGGTGTAGGGCTTGCCAGAACCCGTGTGGGTCTTGATGTGCTTTGTGAGGTTGTTCTTGAAGCTTGACTTGTAGGAACAATACGGGCATGAGAACGGTTTCTCTCCTGTGTGAGTGCGGATGTGATTGTCGTAGCTCACTTTCGAGATGGAGCGGTAGCGACAATATGGACAAACAAGAGGTTTCTCGCCGCTGTGAATGTGCATGTGGCGCTGCAAACAGAACTTGTACTTGGTACGGAAAGAACACTCGGTACACGCAAAGCTCTTCTGCATGTAGCTTTCATTGCCAAGCTCATCTGAAGTGTGGGTGAGCATATGCTCTTCGAGTTCATCCTTCAGAGAGAACCGCTTGCTGCAGAGGCTGCAGTGGAAGCTCTTGGTGTGGTTGCTGGAGCGCGGTTTGCGCTTTGCAGGCATGGACGAATCGCCGGAGTAACGCATCTTTTTGAGCGCTTGCTGTAAGGTGGCGTCGCAGAGTCCGGGGAACATGGGCAGACCTGCCAGGCCGTTGAGGGGAGGCAGCGCGGCCAGACCATTTAGGCCTGGAGGCACATTTGTGGAACCACTGCTCAACCCAGCAGATTCGAGCTGTAATTGTTGCTGCTGGAGCAAGTAAGTCAGAGCAGCCATGTTGCCTAGGTTGCTCATTCCAGGAGTCTCCAGAGCAGATTTATCAAATGGTGCCCCCTTCAGCTTGTCAGAAGCGCTCAGTTTGGACTCGGCTGACATTGGATTACCGAAAGGAGCGCTTGACATTCCTAAAGAGGAAGATAGGGATACCAGGTCCATATTACCTGGAGAAAAAAGTGAAGCATACCTGGAGATATCACCAGCTGCATTTCCTGCCAAAAGTGTGGCTAGAGGAGACGAGTCTGACATCAGAGGGTTTGAGAGACCAAATGAATTCTGCATAGCAGCAGAGACCAGGGCAGCAACTGCTGCAGAATTATCTGGAGGTACAGCGGCCTGATCTTCATCAGCTTTCCGAAGCTCGCCGGCATCATTGCTCACATCCATGCCATGAGCCACAGGTTGGTTTGGTGCAGGTGAGGAGGCAGCACCTGGAGAACCATTCCGTTCTAGAGGATCGGGAGATGCAGATCTTTCTTTCCCAACATTCGCATTTTGGGACAACTGCGACAACATGTGCCTAGAACCCAACACAGATGCGAGAGATGAAGGTTTGGATTCCGTCTTTGAGAGTAGAGGAGTACTGTAGTCTGGAGAGTCTTCAGTTAAACCATTTGGCCGAGTGACATTTTTAGCAATAAGATTGTTGAGAATACTTGTCAAATTGTCCTTGTCTACATCAATGTTGATAGTGCTGGTGCAGTCCTTCTCAGTAGGTGCAGAATCAGTTCCAAGCCTGTTTTCTTCACTCAGTGTAGAGTTCTCTACCAACATTGCTTCATCTTTTCCCTGGAAAACAAGGCAAATTTACCACCAAACAAGAGGCTATGCAATTATTGAGAGAAAACTGACTAAATCCTTCTTACATGGTATGAAAAACCAATGTTAATACAATTTTAACATACAATATCAGGCATGAAAATCATGGATAAATTAACAAATATAAATTAGCTCTATGGGGCTTGACAAGAGCTTACTTCAAGTGGGCAGTACACCACTATTATTGTCCCTAATTTTACAGACTGTAATATGAGAACACTTCTCTAGGGCTCTTTTAATGTCATCAACACACCTTGAGGTCTTACAAGGTCTACCAGACCACTTTTTGTAAGTTGGTAGGGCATCACACCTTTCCTCATTCCACCTAGTAACATTCCACCTCACAACACGGTCTCTTATTTTAAGTTGGTTGGCTCTTTCCTGAGTTTTAAATCGGAAAGGTTGAGAGCAATAGCCAAAGGAATAGTTGTATATGACAACTGTCTTTCTTTTCTCATAATGGGACCACAAACACTCTGTAAGTATGAAAACCCAGTCAGGAGAAGAAAACAGCAGAGTTCTCTTGCAACCACAACCAAAAAGACACCGAGTTCTTCACTAGTGAAGTTAGTAACTGGTGGATGTAGTGATGTTATGCAGCTGACATGAATAAAGTTCTGACTAAATTAAATCACTCTCATACATACCATTCTTTGTAAGACTAAGTTTAGTTTGCCCCATCTTATTTGGAGTAAAATTTTGTTGAGCACTGTATATACATGAATAAATAGCAATGTCAATTAATAGCGCATAATTACCATGGAGTTCATAGACTAATAATAACAAAATAGGTAATAACAGATGACCTTCTCATCTATTGTCATCACATATCAACAGATATTGAATGCAACAGACACATTCTGCTTCTCTGAATATGCATGACTATCTCATTGGTCAACAAGCTGTTTGGTAAGAAAGTGTATAAAAGTCACATGCAGAACATTTACATCAGAGGATAATCTTGTCTTTCAATTAGTCCCATCAGGGAGAGGTTCAATTGCTATCACTGTTTTAGAGCTCACCAACACCTGTCACAAAGCTGGGTAATATAGAGCTTGTTAAAATAACATGGGAATACAGCCAATGATACAAAAATTTTTATTATGGTTAACTAATTGATTCAAAAAAGTATTGATGTATCCTTCATTTAAAATTACAAAAATATTGTGCAGTTATACTAAACACCAAGTTCACATTTTCTGATTACTTGGCTGCCATGACATTTCTAGAACATGCAACACAAAACTTGGAACTACTTGATAAAAAAAAAGGGCTCACAGATATCCTCACCTCAGTACCAGAAGCATCAGAAACAAAACCATTATTGGAGCAACTGCTTGAGCTCTTGTTCTGTGAAGCTGAGAGATGCTGTAGCAGCATAGCCACACTGCTCGATGGGAATATTTGCTGTAAGCCCTTTTCACTTGCTGAACTGGCAACACACTTGTCCTCTTCCTTCTTCTCCCCATCGTTCTCATCATCAGAGCACAGCTGCTTTGAGAGTTGAGCCTCTCGAGGAACATGGACAGTGGAAACTGACAAAGAGGAAGGGAGGTGAACTGATGACCAGAAGGAGTCACTCACAGCAGGAGACGTGCTGGGGTGACTTGAAGGCGGACACAAGGCTGAGTTTTCACTGTTGCTGTCGCTGATGTCAGAAGCAGAGTCAAAAAGAGGCATTTTGTCACAGTGTGGGAAAAAATGGCTGTGGTATGGAGGAGGAGGTGGTCTTGGCTCATTTGAAATATCTGTTCTTGATGTCATGGGTTCACTTGAGCTATGAGACTCACTAATGTCAACAGGAACATTACCATTGGAACGGAGTCTTTCACTGAGCCGAACATCAATTTTACTGCTGGCGTTGCTATTCTCAGCTTTGGGATAAGGGGGAGGAGGAGGGAGCTCATCAGACCCTGGGATGTAGAGAGGGTGCTGATCCTCAGGCTTAAGTCTTGGAGAATGACCAAGTTTATTAGGCAATTTGTTATGGACGGCAGATGTTGGCCAGTTGTCAATGGGTAGCAGCCTCGGTAAAGGAGCGCGAGCAGCAGCACCACACTTGCTCTCATCACTGTTAATCGATGAGCAGGGTGACAGACTCGAGATACTGGACTGCACATCAGAGAGTGGGGGTGACAGGGGGGCTTGTACAGACACTGGAGGAGTGCAGGGGAGGGATGGGGAGCTCAGAGTGGGGGGAGGAGATAGTTCAGAGTTAGGGGAAGAGGGAGACTCACTTTCAGCCTTTACGTAACGAATGCTCGATTTGAGAGGTTTCCGGGACTTTCTTCTCTGCTTCGGACGCGTCTCAAGAACTTCAACTGCATTTTCAGACTCCTTCACACACTGTGGTTGGACATCATCACTAGAAGTTAAAGAACTCAAGTGACCATTTTGAAAAGATTTAGTCAGTTTTAGGTCAGTACATTCATGGCCATCCAGTTCATTTGTGTAACTGGAAGTATTTTGAGAATGTGATGTTCGGTCTTCAAGTGCATGAACATTTCCCTGAGTATTGCTTACATTAAAGACATCACATGTAATTTTATTTACAACACCAACCAAAGTACTTGGATCACCTCTGCTATGGAGGCCAAGTGAAGGCATAACAGTCTCCTCACCAGAAACAGAAGTTACACCCTCAACAAAAGCATTTGTGACAGGAGACGCACTGCTGTTTTCAGCAGCTTGGCTTCCAGTGTCAGTAGTATAAGACAAGTCTTGAACTTTGCCATCACAGTTAACAGAGCCTGGACTATTTACAGTACCATGAGAATTAGAATTGGAAGCACCATGACAATGGTATGTAGTAACATGAGAAAAATCAGTGCTTCCTTTATCCTTGAAGAGAGAAGGCAGATTTTGATTGCTTGCATCTGAAGAAGATCCTGAGCATTCTGCTTCTAAGAAATTAGCGTCTGAAGCAATCATCTTCATCCTAGCATGGAATTCTTTCCCAGAGAGATCCATGCCAAATGACTCACTCCTTCATGGAAGACGTCCTCAGTTGAGGCTCCGAGTACAAGCTCAAATTCTAAGCCATTCAACAGAAAATAAGGCAGCACCACTCTTGACATTTTACTCCTGCACCACAAACAACCATCCTGCTATGACTCCTCAAGTTCCAACTAACATAAATATTGCAGCAATTGAATGTTGTCAAATTCAGGGGAAACAGAATTTTCTTCCAAAAGTGTTGCTTGCAAGTTCCCAGTATGTAGTGCAAACTCAGACCTGAAAAACCAAGAAATATTTCATGAGCACACGGAATAAAAATATTTTCCATGAGCAGTTGGACAAAAAAATACTTAGTCATTCCATTTCAAATGAACAGCCAAGTGAGGACTTTCAAAATCATAATGGAACCAGTATTCACAAATATTTTTCCATCTTAAAAACAAACTTATTTAAGTTTCATCAGCACTGTTATTGATCCATATACAAATGAAGACATTCTGCATCAAAACTTCAGTTCTTGTGTTATACTGTATATCATAAATAGGCAAATAGTAATTTTTGGAACCAAAATCAACTTGCAAACATGAATTTTAAAATTCTTTCAATAGATTTGAAAACAAAACCATAGGTTTACATTTTGAAGTTATGAAAATTATTCTTACTAGATAAGTTCACACAAACAATTTACTACAAAAGAAACAGGCAAATTTGTGCAAGGTAACCAAATCATTTGGATGTACAACAAACGTTAGAATACTACACTAATAACTACTTCCTTGGGACAATTCATCTCACAATTACAGCATATGAGAGCACAGCAGAATCTCAACTCATTAATATCCCTCCTCTTGGAAAAGACTCACCATACAAACAAAAACATGTAAAAAAATAGTCTACACTTCTGAATTGATTTTGAAGTAGGATCACTAATTAGCTTAATTCATTAATGAGAATGAATTTCTGATCAATTTTTGTTTGCAAGGTGAGTTTTTGGCTAGTGGAGAGGTTACATGTAAGTCGAAATTTCACTATGCTTATTACGAATGAAGAATGTTAATACTGTAAGAATTTTTTTTAATACTTTGCTCATATTCAAACATAATACACTAGCTTTCACTAATGATGGAAAAAATAATGGCATTTCACAACTATATGTTTCTAATTACTGATGCAGATTAGATACTAGGTCAGTTAGAAGATTAAATAATAGATAGTGACACAACACACATTCCACTATTTACCATAACTGTATGATTGCGCAATACACTCATTGCCAAATCAATTACACAGTGACTATATTGCCAACACATAACACAAGTTATTGTATTTCTTTGATAAATGGGATGAATTTCATTAGCAATAATTTCATTCATATTTTCCTCCATAGTATGTAGAACTCAGCAACTGCTTTCCAACCACGACCAGAGGATGGGACTTACGCTTGCATTGAGGCCTCTGGACAGCCGGCAGCCCGTACATATTGAGCGTGATTGGCTTTTGGTTTGAAAATTTCAGGAAAAATAAGCCCATACGCCAATACAGATAACTACTAGTAGTTAACCACAAACCTGCAAGTCTTCAATGACCAAACATCTGGTTTGTTAGCCACAGTCTGCCATACTGAAAAACTGAGCCACTTGGCATTGGAAAAATGAGCCATGTAAACATTGTCTACAATTCCTATAATTATAGCATATTGGCTCATGCATATTAAAATATGCAGCAATTGTTTCAAAAATGAGCCATGTAAACATTGTCTACAATTCTTATAATTATAGCATATTGGCCTACATGATAAGGGCTTTAAATCAAAGAAGAAGGTATATGGAAAGATAGTCAAAATGTTTACACAACATATCAATCAAAAATCTACAGAAACTAGAGCCACAGGTCAATATTTACTTCACTGTAGCCAACTGCACAGAGCGTCTCATGCATTGTACAACCATTTAAGCATCATTGAATAGGATTATTTATCACAGTGGTGTAAACTTGTTTAGATGATTAAAATGTTTTTTTTTTTTAATTCCTATCCAATGATATGAAAGTGATGGCTGTATAATAAACAGAGTGCTCTATACAATATGTAGGCTTAAATAAATATTAACCACATAGTAAAATGAAAGGAATCAATCCCACTACTGCCTAACATCATGAACACGTATAAGGAGCACAAATATTTCCAAGAATGACCATCCTTCATTAGCAGAACAGAGTTTACAACTTTTATCACACAAAATGATCTTGTTTATATATTAAACCCCCATCATTAGGTGTATACAGCAATGAAATAAACAAAAAGAGATGAAACGTACTTTTCCCGAATTTAAAATTCTACTAACTAATATTTCTGTAGTATGCTATTAGTATCATTAAGATACTAGAAAATGTACTCAGTAATTCTATGTACTAAAGATTTACACCTGAGCATAAAGATTTGTAATAATTTTTATATCGCAACTATAGCAATTGCGATACGTTAGATTAGATACACTGGAGAAATACTAGAAAACTATGAGAATTTCACCCTGCAAGCCACGGTCACATAGGGTAATTAAAATCGAAGATCGAACATAATTAGATATCAGAGAAAAATGATGCACTATAAAACGGTAAGATTGCAATCACTGAAAGTTCACGGACTAACTTAATGTACTCGTGCTGTAAACAAAAGTTACAATGCGCACATCCGAAAATTTTGTTGACATTCTTGAGGCTGAGCACAAACACTTAAGGAATCAGGGGTACCAACCTGAGTTAATGCGATTGTTTTTTCCTTTTTTATAAATAGATTAATCAATCAAAAAGTGAATCCTAATATGTGAAAATTTATCTGGCTAAAATATGTATTTTGAATCCACTGTTCATGAGAAATTGAGTTTTTATTTCTTTTAAGAAGATTCTAATTTAAAAGTTTAGTATAGACCAAATGTTTTTCACATCAATATTACCTTATTTTTAATAACATATTGCAGATTCAAAATACTAAGTTGAGGTGAACTAGCAAACATTGAGTTGTGAGAATAATTCATATACGAATAGGATTTGATACCGGAATTCGATCATGTTTGAGGTAACCTGATGCAAATTTAAAATGCGAGGAAGTTTCAAGCCATTCGATATCAGGCCTAATAATATATAAGATAACATAAAAGTACTCATATTATAACATATAACACTATTGGTTTGATCTACGACATAAATAGATGCGATATTTTTACCTAAGTAAAATATTTTCAATACGATTCTAAACGTGAGAAGACTTCACAGCACAATTTATTTGCAATATTATTTTGAACATTAGTGGTTGGAACATATGTACTGACTGCTGTAATTAAAGTAAATGTTGCAAATACAAGATATACGGTTTCACCAGTTTCCTCAAAATTAGCACAGTCAAGTAATTTGTACGAGTGAGAATAACCTAGCATTGTACAGCTTGTCACCGTCAGCTCGACCCCTTGGCGGGTTACGTAGAAGGTTGGTAAAATTTACTGTATTCATCAAAATTAGATAATACTGCCTAAACTATCTGATAAGTATTAAAGTAGTTATTTTTATTCTAATATTTATATACCAAGCTTTACGAATTTACATTTACTGGTAAATGTTCCGCGTTCCATTCAGCCACTTGAATTTAGGCTTTTCACGTTACATTTATTGAAACTCGAATGTAATCTTCTCACTTGGCAGTGTTGACATCAAAGTAGCCGTCAGTAGCAGGACAGCCAACGAGTGAGGTCACACGCCTAACTGCTCTCTGGTTGTAACTCTAGCGTAAATCTTTCAGTATTATGGCTCCATGGTGTAGTGGTGAACGTGATGGCCTCATAGCCGAATGGACAAGGGTTCGAGCCTCGGCTCAGGTGGGTGGGGCTTTTCACGTGACCACGGAGTACTTCCCTTGGAAAAGGAAGATTAAACCACACATTCTTCACATCCCCCACCACACCAGTAGTTGTAAGGCATTTAACACCCAACGGTAAAACGTGTTGGAATACATAAAGGTTCTTTAAAAAAAAGGTTCGTTATGGGCGCCACTCAGAGGTCAACCCCGGAGTAAACACAGAGGTCAAAGCAGGAAGAACTTGGACGCCGCTCCAGCGATTGCCTGTAGGACTCCGTTCCACGGGCTGACGTGGGTCTTCGGCTCAGTGCCCTGCCTCCGGGTAGAGTCGTTGGGAGGCATCGTAGTACTTCCTCACCGGTGGACTCCGCGAGTTGCAGGGCCTTCCGTTTGGTGGCTGCAATCGCCCCAGGCCACCGAGGCTCACGATCTTTTGGGAAAAGTGGCTGAATCATGATTTGCTGATTGGGGTCAATGTCGTGAGCTGCACTTGAAGTGGCATGTCCCATGCACTGAACACATGGTATACCATTACTCAATGTTGCTCAACAACAATGTTGCTTGATAATTTGATTGCTTAATAGCTATATTGTTCAATAACTATTCTTGCTTTATAACTAAAGCTATCTTACAATACATAATTGGGCATATCAGGCCTGAAAAGGGAATTAATAGAGAGATCTCTCTTCTACTCCGCAGCGAAGCAGATACTGAGCTGAGCTCTACAGCTCCCGGGAGCACGGCGTGGGCCCTCCTATTCTATAGAAGCTACCTTCACTGCCAAGGATTTTATGTTTAAACTAACCTCACTGAATGAACAATTATAACTAAAATCTCTATTCATTTACATTTCCCAGTACCGTTTTCATTTTTTCCTATAGGTATGAGTAACATCTCAAAACGAACAGTCCGCGAATTTGAGAAAAGGTCTGCATCAGCGAACTAAAATGGGGGAGAACTGGCCGGAAAATGCTGGACCTAAAAAGAACATCGAACAGTTTTTCAAAAAACTTAAAATACTTACCTGCCCGAAAGACAATTCTAACTAAAATATTTGGATTCGCACTCTGAAATCGACCAAGTTGGACAAATTAGGTGCATCAATTGTTCTGAAGTCCGTTGGAACGAGATCCGCTGATGCGAGCATCAACCGTATTTTGACACATATAGGGTTTGAAAAAAGAAAAGAAAAAAGAAAAATAATTTATTCCCAAATTGGTTTCGTACAGAGCATGTTTCGAATCGGTTTTTAAATGAATAAGAATACAGCTCTAAAAATAAGTGAGGACGTCGCGTTGAGATTTTTGTAGTTGCAATTCTTAATTAATCTTAATTCACTGGCCTATCGTTGAGCTTGAAGCAATTAGCCCCTCAAGCTAAATATTACTTTAAAATATTGTGTGATTCTTTGTACATACCTAATACAACCATAAAATTACAGTTGAAAAATTGGCTACAAATATTAAAAAAAAACCGTTGAGCTTCATAAGAATTGCACAAAATTGACCATCGATGATTTGAATTTGTCTTACGGTACTTTGAATCTTCAATGGATTTGTATACTCTGGTACCTACGGTGTCATGTGAGGTTCAAAAGTACACTAAACAAACTTGTGTCTTTGGAAAGAGGGAGAACATTATTTATTTCGATGGAAGGGGCACATACTTTTTAGTGAATCTCATTTTCAATTAGTAAGAATACAATGCTGTAATAAAAAATGCGATACACTTTGATACTGCAGACTTTGATTTCTAATATAGTAGTCACTTGCTCACTGCAATGTAATGATAGTTGTCGAAAAACTTAAATTAATGTACAAATACGTGAAATATTTAATCATGTATGGTAAAAAAAGAAAGGGACTTATGAACGGAAGACTGTGAACCGAAAACATATAGTTGAACATGGGACTAAGAAGAGCCTATGTAGAATGAAATAGTGATGTCGTGAAGTAGAGTTAGGGTACATTAAAATAGCAATAATTTTACATTTCTCGATCCTTGCAATATATTTTGAAACTTTGCTAGAGCTTAAATGCTAATATTTTTTTCAGCCGATAACGGATAAGAATTGAAACGTAAACAATTGCACATGCGAACGTAAAACTCTATACTTCTATAAAATTAAACGCATTGAGGCGTCGATAATTCAAAAAAGGGGTGTGGCATAACACAAAATTTGACAGATCTACGTCTGCTATCCTTGTACGGCATTAACTAACATTGGCACAAGAGCTTCACACAAATGGCGTATAAGCCAGTTTAAGCGTACGATAAATTTAGGGCCATCACAGTCACGTGATAGACGTAGGGTATGCGGTTGATACCTGTTCTAATATACATATGTAATGAATATCAAGTGTTCTCTCTTAGTATCAAATTTCACCGCAGTGGCTTATGGACAATCGATTTGATGTGAGCACGACTGTTAAAATCAGTTATTTTTATAGTACTTTGTATGATTTGCATCATTTCTGAAAATTAAAAAAATTTTGTGCATTTACATGAAGAAATTACCTAGGGTTCGAGAAGTTGGAAAGTGTTAAGATTGGGGGTGTATATAAAATAAACTCAGTTATAGAGCAAAAAAGTTAACTTAACGTACATTTGAAACAATTTGAAACAATTTATTGCTACAAGTGTTACATCATTTGAAGATATTACAAGGATGGAATTCTTTCACCATTATAATGGACAGTTTTTTATACATAGCTTCTTGTGGGTCCTAATAAGTTCTATGACTTCTAGGGCATCCTACAGGACCTTATGCTCAACGTACTTATACATGTAAATATCCTAATGCACTTATACTTAACTTATNCTGAATTATTTTACTTGCATACAATATGAAGGGTTGAGTTAGTATATTTAGTATTTAGTATATTTAGTTTAGTATATTCAGTTTAGTTTATGAGACTATAGTTGAATACTACCGTCTTTAGTATCGTGATAGGAAATAGGATTTGTTGACCGTCATGATCAGTCATATTACCTATATAAATAGAGAAAAGTTGGGCAAGCTAAAAAAGTCTTAAGTCATTTAACTAAGGGAAATGTAAAAATAGATCTTAATATTACGTAAAATTACTTCTAAAAATGATTTTACAATATATATCAGGTATTCCAAGGTCTTAATCTAATCTCGCAGAGTATCGTGAGAAAAAACTGCAAGGCGTTTCTTAACTACCCGTGAGCATTAGGGATGGTTACCAGAT
>VOMN01115238.1:0-15543 GCA_014899125.1 Orchestia grillus
TCCAGTATCTTTCACAGTATCAGTTGGTAACATTTCATTTGAGTTGAAAGGCATTTCCTAGATACCAATTTATTGAGGTCGGGTTTCCGATCTGCTACGACAGGCACCTTCATATGTAAAATATCTCTTCGTCGGTGACTTGGATGGCTGAGCATCAATAAATTTTATGCTGGAAGGATTCCATTACTGCATTTCTAGAGGGAACTCAATCTTCTTAGTGGATTTTGATGAAGTATTGTTGTCAAATTTGGTTTTAACATTACTTGCCCTTAGTTGCTGACAGTAATTGTCTTGGTTTTCATTTAAACATGACGTTTTTCTTCAATCAAATAATTGTACCCAGACTTTCGTACAATATGGTTATGATACCATAAGAGAGAATATTTATAAAAATATTCATTACCTATTGTTTGGAAGTAAAAACTTGGTAGTGATTGGAAATTCATGTTCATTCGGTTGTTTCTTTTGATTTTGAAGGAAAATAATCCATTCCTCTGTTCCTGCTTTTCTTACATGCTTACAGCACTTCGGAAACTTTTTACTCAATCTTCTTGACTCTGAAAACTATTCTCGAAGTTCACTGAGAAGAAAACAAATGTCCTCATTTATCTCGAAACCAATCCTAGGTAATAGAGGGGAAGAAACTTTTCCACGGAGTGCACAATGACATTTGACTAAGCGGATGAGCCTCGGTTTGCAGGCTGGGGAACTGATGTGCTAGCGTGGGGCGCTGAAGGCGTGATGTGTCGAGTGATTGGTTACGTTATGCACCGTGGCAGTCAATTTGAGCAGTTTTGCACTGCCTGGGCTTTGTTGAGCTAACGCACCTTTTGAACCTCGGTGCATCGATGCCCTAATTAAGGGTTTATTAATGTTCTTTTTTTGGTGTTGTCGAGGATTCCTGAATCATTTGGGTGATTGAGTAAACTTGGCCTGTGGCGTAGCTGATGATATGAGTTGTACGTTTAACGGAACGTTTTTCATTAATTCAAGTATATTGTGGTTCAACAGTGTGAGGCAGGAGTGGTTTAATTTGAAATCTGTAGTATATTGTAGGACTCTCGTGAGGTAAAAAGTACAATTAAACTTATCTCCATGAGATTGCACTACCCTGTAGATTTTCCGGAATCTAAAAAATTTTCCGAAATCGCACAGGTTTGTTACTATAGTAGTTACTTGGTCATCATTGATGTTTCGTGCATTTTCAAATGAAACTCTAATTTTTCGTGCCCCTTCTTCCTGTGCATTAAAAATCCCAACGATAAAATGCCACGATCATCTTGTTAGAGATCTGTCGGTACACGATCGTATACGCTCGTTGACGAGCGTCTCCGCCGTTGGTGTTTATAAGTTGGCCTACGCTATTTCTGTTGAACTGCTTCAGTGGCTGTCATTACGGCAAATGTTACGTCATATAATTGAGTACGGAAATGTGCCCAAAATTGAAAGTTTTCTGTTCAATACTATACTCGTTCTTCACGTAGCAATTCAGAAGCTACGATATTATATTTTCTTAAATTTCTGATTATTTCTTCTTCTAAAATTGCATCTTTGTGTTCAAAAACGTTTTAACAGCGCTGTCTGCATAATAATCTTGAGTGTTTAAACTACAGTTGGAACTTGATCCAACTCGAATTTTTGCTCCATAATTTTAGGATGGAATTTGGGGAGCGAATTTTGCGTGCTTGTTCGTGTGGAATGTCGCGAAGGTTGATTCCTGTGGACGCAGATGGGAAGCTGGAAATAGTAGTTTCTACGGCTTTTTCTCTCTGGTAGAAATCACAAACTAGACTAACATTTTCCCTTTTTGTTCAAGTGCTCCCTAAAATCAAGCGCGCGATTCATTTGCTCACTGCGATGTACATTTGATTGCTAAAATACGGCCTATGTTACATACATGTTTTCGTGACTCTAATTTTATCATCTAATATGTTGGTGTTATTTTCGTACGCGTGTAGGACGTGACGCGTCACATGGTGACCGTGGTGCAGAACATCACGCGCAACATGACGGACATCTCGTGTTACGCAGATAACGGTTACGGCACTCCCATGCAGAGCTCCGTCACCATCACCATTTCACGTGAGTTTGCGTAACGTAGCAGATATGGTGTTAGTGAATTCCGTACTGCGTGGTATCTCTTTAGTACAGGAGTACAAATGAGGGTATGGCTGGTATAATATACTGTTGCTGTGCAAGGACGATATCCGATCGAGAAATGCGGGACTGAGATGAATATTAAATCCTAACATTCTAAACAAAAAGCTCTCAAACTGGTTTCTTCTAGCGAAATTTTGCATGTCTCTGCTATCAACATGACACAATTCCGTGTTTCGGAGGGATTACCGTTGCTATTGATTTGTTTGCGACGACACCGTCCTGTCACGACACTACATGCAAAGAAGCATTTATTGCCCACCACCTCTGAGTGAGAAACGACATAACCAGGACCACAACTCTTATTTTCTTTGGTTTCCTTACTACGGATAGAAGACCATCAGAAAAATGTAAACGTTTCGGGATCTTCCCATCATCAGTACGGTCTGAAAAATATTAAAAAAAAAATTATATGAAAATTATGAACATCAGCAAATCAAATGAGATTACACGAACACGGTACTATAAAATTATATGAAGTAACACGATATTTGGCAGATGGGAAATCCCGAAACGTTTACATTTTTTTATTGACTTTTATCTAGAGCAAAGAAACCAAAGAAGTTCTGTTAAGAGTTGTGACCCTGATTTTATTATTTCTCATAAGATTACGTTCCAAACCAGTTCAATTTTTTATACTCCGACTGAGATTTAAGTAACAATATTTAATCCAAAGTCCATTTGTCTGCAATTCTTATAGTCTTGTTGCAAGAACTATCTACTCCAGTACGGCTGCGAGAATATACTGCAGCTGCAGGGGTGCATTACTAGCTAGAAACTTGGGTGTAGCAGGCGTTATCAATGCTGTGCCGACAACCCGCCTGCCATTCTTCATTACGCGTCATCTCCTTTTAAGCATCCAATTTGCTATCAATGACATGATTAATTTCAAGACACGTCAGCTGACGTTATGTGCGATCGTACTGTTATGGAATCTTTTGAACTTACTTATGATTACAAATTTACCAGACAAATATCGTACCTTCATCTATGACACGTCACTGTTAGGTTAGTTATCTCAGCTTTAGGTGAGACTTCGGGACTTCAATATTTCGTGCTTTCTTTGCTACTCTTCATTTTCATACCTTCATTTCTGATTATTCTTTATCTTTTCTTCTTCTTCCTTTTTAACTTCCTGTTTCTATGCACAGAGAATCTTGTAAGGGAACACACCTATTCATAGATTTCTGATTCTCTAAAATCCGTCTAAATAGTTCCTTCTTCCCCCTTTTTGCGTATCACTTTTCATGTGGGTAGGGAGCTGGAATCCTGGAATTGTAAGTTCGGGTTTCTCATACTCCATAATTTGCCTTCCAGTTTTTTCCATGGATGCAAGACTTATACTTTCTCCTTCACGTAACCTTAGAATTAAGATCACCATTTCAGAGTAAACTAACTAAGAATTTAATCTAATCAATGTCACCTTCGTATTTTACGCGAACGAGATGCTTCACTTTAGTTCCCATTTGTCCTCTTCACTTGTCGTCTGTTCTTAACTACAAGACGTGCCCCTGATTGATGCAGGGCCACCGGAGATCAGGGCGACGTCGGTGGTGCAGACGACGCTGGGGCGGCCTGTGACACTGCGGTGTGAGGTGGACGCGTGGCCGCGACCCTCCGTCGTGTGGTGGAGGGACCCCGAGGGGCGCGTGCCAGTCATACACGGTGGCAACTACCGCGTCAATTTACTCAGTGATGACGACAAGGTGGGGTTTTAAATCATGATGAATTAAGTTACTCTAATGCAGAGGACTTCAAGAGGCCGTGTAGTCAGTATAATTAGGTTTCTATCCGATATTTTTATGGAGAGCATCGTGAGCATTGACGCTTAATGAAATTCTAATTAATTTTATATTACAAAAAAAGCTTCGTGTTAATATCAGTCTGGCTTTGGAACAGAGCTATGCTTCTATAGGCTACTGAACTTTACACGAGCGTTGCCAATGAACTGATGTATAATATCTGTAAGCTATACCAGTTACATTCGAAAAATTTAGAATCCTTTTGATTACTATCATCAGTGAACAAAACAATACTCGAGTGAAAGCTATGAGTTGGGAATATAATGGTGGCCACGCTGCGAGTAGATTTATGATAAGAATTTGTCGATGTCATACAAGTTTGCTAATCTTATAATGGGGCTCATCTTACTACAAGCATTTGGAAGAAAGACCTTGTTTTACTGCTAAGAATAGCAGAAGCTGTCGAATATTCCCTGATTAGGTTTTCGTCTCATACCACTTTGTGAAACTGAGTTGTGAAGGCGGTTGTTGAAATTCAAATTATTGAAGGACGCTCGCCTCGATTACTTTCAGAGAACCATTTTTCTGGGAAGCCGTTTTACCGGCTTTTCTAAAAGTTTTCGGCTCTATTGCAGGCGAAGGGACTCTTCATTATGGAGGTGGAGGTCAAGAGCGTCAACGGGACGGATGCAGGAGACTTCTACTGTTTCGCTCGCAACGCGTTCGGGACCGCCATACACATGATCAAGGTTAGCAACGGCTTCGAGCTCAGAATTATATTTTTTTGTTTATCTGTTGGTATCATTTTTATTTTTTGCGTAGCTTTGTGTCGGCGATTTTTCCATGCACTCATTTCATTCTAAGCTTCTTAAATGTATGGCTACATGTTACTCAGCCCTTGCATTCATCCTAGGTTCAGTCCATGAGTTTGTGTTATGTATATATACTTCTCCCTTTCTATGTAAATATCACCTTTTCGAAAGAAACAATGGCGTTCGTACCAGAAATAACTCCTACAAACTAATGAGAAAAACTTCCTGAACATTGCGGGTGCTAAATTTGCTTCAGAATAAAATTATTGAAATCTAGAACCATGTACCAAAAAACATGGTCACTGCTGGCACCGAGAAAACATTCCAAACTCGTCTCGGCGAGTAAGGGATTGGAAATCTCCCATGCATTTTGAACTACCAATTCGAGGTCACTACCCGAAACATTACTGAAGATATGAAAAAAGTCTAGTAAATAATGTGATTCCACAATTGTGAAATGACCGCTCTCTAATGCTAAAACGAACGTTTTGATGTCTCTGCTTGAAAAGCGATGCTGTACGGGAGACTTGAGTGCCCGGGTACCTTCTTCTTCCCCCTCTGCAGAGGTAAAGTGGTTAGTAGCAGCAGTGACATTGGTCACATAGCACAAGTGGCAGTAACACCACCTGTACTTTGACTTGTCCTGCCCTCTTATTTCACGCCCGCTCTGGTGCCTGCGCGTGGTTGGTTTTTGACGGCTTTAGACTTTGGTAGAAACCTCAGAATGGGGCACTAGGCTCTGACCTGGTGCCATATTCTATTTTATTCTCATCCTTGGTGGGGTGGTGGGCTACTGTTGCCACTCCGAATAATTGATATTTCTTTTTTCCGTAGGTATCATAGGTATGATTTTTGTTGTAATGTAATCGTCTAACCTTTCATATGATAAAATTTAGACTCGCGTTACATTTCTCTTCTAAACTTAACAACCCTTTCAACTATTTATTCTTCTAGACTTCCCAACTTGAGCTCTGGCACCGCATACGATCGTCGCATTTTTAGTTTAACTATTTAGCCTCAACTTCTTTAATGTTAATATTCATTTTGCTCGCTGCACTATATTCTCAAAATCGTTTCTTCAATCATGATTTTCTATCACGTTTTCTTAATTTCCCATCAATCTTCAGTAAGGTCATTTTAAAATACATGAAAAGTAGCATTTAAACTTTAATACGGAATACTAATTGGCCTTAATAGTATGCTTTGTTTTAATCAACTAATTTTTTAACTTGGTTGGGAAAATATATGCTCTGGAAAACAAGACAGTTCTCACTCATATTTTCACCCTACGTCAGTCCCCTTTTGTTTTCAAGTATAGTTAAGTTTGAGAATCTGTAATTGAAATCTGTAAATATGTATTGACGTGGTGTCCAAACATGGTGATTTAGTTAGGAAAACGCGGAGGCATGCAAGAACCTACGCCAAATTGAGGTGACCAAAGACCCCAGCAGAATAACATGACGCTAATAGCCATACAAGATTCGTTTCTTAGAGGTTAAGTTAATTTAGGGTTACCGTACTTTCTCATTTTTATGTTCCCTACTTCCAAGTTTTTTGAATATTTTAACCGGTGAGCTTAGCATTTCTGCTGTATTATTTATTTTACTATTGTGCTTTAGAATTAAGTTACCTCAAATATGGATAGGCTTTCGAGACTTCTATCTTTCGTGCCTACTTTTCTTCTTTCAATTTCTACACCTTCTTCGCTGTCTCTTCTTCCTCTTTTCTTCCTCTTTTCTTCCTTTTTTCTTTCTCTTTTCTTCCTCTTTTCTTCCCAGTCATTTTTAACTTGTTTTTTCTATGCGCGGGAGATCCTGTGTGAGAACGCACCCTGTGCTAATATTCATCGTTCTCTATAGTCCGTGCTAAATGGTCCCCTCTCTTCACACTTTTTGGATTATAAATTATGTGGATAGTGAGCTTTAAACTATTATCGAATTTTGTGCGATAACTTAAAAATCATTTTAATGAATCGACAATCTCAAATCCTTCACTTTAGTTAAAATATTGATATTTAAAATTATTACCGTATCGTACTTTTAAATGTTTAATTAAATTTAAAAGGCATTTGAGTTTATTATGATTATAATCGATGATCTTTTAGTCTGAAATTCATTATATAGAATCTAAAATATTCCAAATCCATTAAAGTTTACTCTTCGAATATTTCATTCTCAAATTGATAAAACTTCCATTGTTATCTTAGGTCTTCCTCCCTGCCCGTTACTCCCGCTCCGAGACGCATCAAACAGTCACACACCAACCCTGTTTCGTGTTCATGTGTGCAAGTCTCGTCATGTTCGTGCTCCTACTCCTCAGGTAGTGGTGGCTCCCCCCGTGCGACTCCCACCTGAGGTCTCTGAGTGCTGCAGAGCCAGCAATATGACTGATGCCTGCCTCGACGCCTGTGACTTCGACGAGATCAGCTTCGATAAAGTTCTCAACCGCGACGTCTGCATCCCCGCCTTCGACAAACTTGTCCGATGCGCCGCCGGTGAGTGCGATTTTTCCAAGCTTTACTTGTCATTGTATGTGGTCCCACAAATTTTCTATTGGGCTCATGTCTGGGGACTTAACTGGTCTATCTAAATACCTGACATGTCCTGAATGGCTGTCATGCCAACCAATAACAATTATAGCTCGACGCACCCGACAATTGTCATCCTGAAAGATAGTTAAGCAACATGCTTTTCTGCATTCAGATATTGTGTAAATAGCAAAACTTGGTTATCTAGCAGCTCAGCGTAGCTTTGCTGATTCAGTTTGACGGAGACCTCAAGTAAAGGACCCATTTCTGTGTATTTGAAACAGCCCCAGAGTATGACAGGCCTCCTTGTATCGCTCCTTGCGCATAGGTTTCGTGGAAGGCTCCATGGTGTCTTCGATAAACACGACGGCATGCATCACTGCTATAGAGACCGAACCGTGATTCATTTGACCACATGACGCTTCCCACTCCCCTTTAGTCCAATTTACATTTGCTTCGATCCAGTTGAAAAAAACGGTCTTGTGGGCTGGAGTAACCATAGGCCGTTTATGAGCCACTCTTCTCCTTGTATTCATTGCATGAAGTTTCCTTCGAAGAGTTCGTTCAGAATCAGCCGGAGGAGGGCCATCATTGACGTTTCGCATTAGTTCCATTCTTTATGCAAAGCAATTCCCATAAACAATTCGGGACAAGTGGCGGCGGTCTCTATCGGTAAGAATTTTTTTCCCACCACAATATTCCTTCGAATTGTCGCATGCACCGGATTGTTTCCATTGTTTGCCCACCCGCATAGCAGCGCGGCACGCAACACCAGCGAATTCTGATACTGCTTTCACTGGGTGTTACATAGCCCAACCAAATGCTATAGCCCCTTTTTGCCATTCCGAGTAGTTTTGTTTTCGTCCCATCGTTGTGGAACAACTAGGAAACGAGTCTATATGTTGCCAGCCCTGAATAAAAATAAGAACGATGCTTATTTAGTATTTGCATGTAACCTAAAGTTCGGTCACTGAAAACCGATTGAGAATGTAGTAAATCGTAGAGCTAGAAAAACAATAGTTGACTAATTTCTTGTCCGAGGAGCTTATCTAGTGATAAGCAAAAAGACGCATACCACATAAGCTAGAGCTTTATATGTGATAAAATTAGATGCAATGTAGGTTCTTTAAATGATGTGATGAACATTTACTTAAATTCTGTCAGAAATTTCTTGAAAATCTAACATTTTTCATAATTATTGGCGTTATCTTGTTTGAGAACACTCCTTTCGCATGTCAAGGTCACCTGCTATGACTAAGTTCAACTGTATTACAGATCGATGGTGAATCTTTTACGAAAAGAGAAATTAGGTTAGCGTGCATTGAGTGATCTGAAAAATCGTCAGTTTGATTTGTTTATTGAACCTCTTTCAATAAATCGCAGGTGTCGTCTTAAATGACATTGATGATACAAGACTTTGCCGCGTTATTCCCAATTACAATTGCTGGTTGCCCGAACCTTTCAACTTCCATGCAGCCCACGATGTTGGCGGAAGAGGCAATGACTGTTTAATTTCATGCTCGTCCAGGAATTTTCCATGGGACTGAAATACGAAGATTAAGCGGACCATTTCCATGTGATTGATTATTAATGCTTCCTGAAGAACTTTTGAACAATTTGAGCGCGGTGGATGCAAGTATAGTTATCATGGTAAATTCGCTCACCTTTAGGAAATTAGGTCAAAAGGGTGAACTCGATTAGTAAACACCTGCCGACCACCAAGTAAATAAATTTTATTTACTCGTATTCAAACAGAGGGTTGCTGACTCGTATTCCACCCAGATGACTATATAGTTAGTCTATATGCCATCCAGAGGCGTCCACAGTGCAAGATAAATCCGTCGATTCATGACGCTCTCGTTTAGTTCTGATGCACACATCTTGCTGGAAGATGTTGAACTTGGATTCATTGGACCAGATATATATATTTCCAGTTTTTATTAGTCCAATCTTTACGGTCCATGACAGAGAGAACATTTTTCTCCCGATTCATCGCGTGGCAGACAGGAAATTTTTCCTCCGATTTATCACAGTCCAAAGTTGCTTGTTTATGGTGTTTCCTTATCGCATTTCGTGAGATGGTGCAATTTTTCTTGAGGTAAAATGACCCCCCGGTGGGTCACATAGCAGGAACTCGTTAAGCATATTTTTCAAGCTCAATACGCTTGGTCTCCGTCTGTCTAGATGGCTCGGACCACCGGTCGTGCTGCAGTCAGCGCGGAGTACCAGAAACTTGCCTGGACTGGTGCCGGCAGGAGCCTGTGAGGGACAACAGAGCTTGCCTCCTCCAGTGGGCGCCTGCCATCTTCATCTGTTTCGAGGAAGGCAGGGGTGAGTGGCAGGATAGAACTCGGGCTGCTCGACATACTGGAAGGTGTGTCTACGCTGAGTAAAACTAGTCGAGCAATAGCGGAAAGAAGTTGGAATTGAGGAAGATCAAGATAGAAATGACGTGAAACCTATCGAGAAAACTGAGCCAATGTATCTCATCTACTATTAGATATGATAGCAAAAGAATACGTTACATTTGGGTAAAATTGGGTATCAATTTAGTGTGTCTTGAATGTATTTTCTGAGGCTTCCTTGTCGTTATTACTAAATTAGTGTCGTGGTGCCCCATCCGATCTTGGTCGCTGTGTACATAGTTTTTGTACCATGCTTTAAAGAAATTAAATGCGGATTTTAGCGCCGACAAGTTAGTGACAATTAATGTGTGTTTTATTCTTGATTGTTTTACAGTGAACACAATTTTGTGAGGGAATACTGATGTGCTAACTAGGATCTCACAATTTCGCTTAAAACAATCGTTCAAGTAATGTGCCAATTAAGTTAGAAATCACATTGACACTCCAGATACATCTTAGAACTACATAGTGCGTGCCAAATGATGTGACCAGTTTTTCTAAAGAGAAGAGTCCACTAACATAGGACAGCGAAGTTTGGCTAGCAACATATGTCAATACGAAAGAACACTTCCCTCATCATTGAGTTAGATAAGATATATTTCCCGTGCTATTTTCAATCCTAAAATATGACTCGTTCCTCTGGCCAGACTCGCTTCCTGGCCCCCCAATGAACGTCCGCATTGCGAGCTTGTCGGACACGAGCGCCTCCGTCGCCTGGGACCTGCCGGCCAAGAACCCCGAGAAAGTGGAGCTCTACAGGTGAGGAAGGTGTTCTCGAGTGGTGCACGGTGTCCCAAGGGAAATCAGAACCTAACTTGGCCTCTTGATGGTCACTGCCCAGGTGGCCGGCAGGTGCATTCACACGGTCTGTGTGATCAACAATGATCGTGTGAAGGTAACGACCACGGCGTTGCCAAATGTATTTTGAAAGGGATCGTTGATGGCTTGAAGCCCTGGAAATGACTAAAGGTACTTGATATTTTCAATTTTAGTATTGCTCATGACTGTATTCTAGCCTGAGTGCCAGTGTTTCTTTTGTGTCTAAATGATTCACATAGTGATGTGGTTGCTGAAAAATGATGTACACTGCATAAATTGTTGACCCTCTTGATGCAAAATTTTTAGGCTTGAATAAAAACGATTATTTTGGAAATAATTTACGCTAATGCGCAAAACGTTGTCATGTAGTTGGTTCCATTTACCAGTCATATGCTACTCATAATTGTTAAGTGTTGAATAATATATTTCAGCCTCTTCTGTGTTAGTAAATGGTGAAAGTAATACAATAATTGCTCGCTTCTATACATCGCAGCCGAATTAGCTAAGCACGTTCCCTGCATATTGGGTCACTGATATCTCAATTTACGTGCGGGGCGTAACGGTTTACCTGTTTGCCAACGCGCATTTTAGATGCATTGACAGAAAACCCACAAATTTTGATTATTAATTAAAATGAGTAAAATCACTGAAGTCGAATAAATACGAAAAGCAAAATTTACGAAAACATATTTAACTCCCAATTACGACAGCCTCGCCGAATTCAAACCTAACCTAACCAGACTCTGGAGTTACGTAAGTATGCAACAGCTTAACTCAGGCAGCGTGCTGAAGTTGCTGAAAAACTTGCAAATATTGCATGCTGTTGATGATCACTTTCACGTTTCAGAAATTAAACCCAAAGTGCAATTTTGTGAGGACCGATAGGTTAACGAGATTTGTCATACATTTGTAACTGCATTTGAAATATTTTTGTTTAAGTTAAGCCTCCCATTTATGAACACCGCATTTTGAAGGCCATCGGTTGCAACAGGCACAGTCCGCTGGTCGAAACGTATAATATCCTGTAACTGTAGAGTACTCACCGCATGTGGAATACTCNTCTCGTTCAATAATGAGGGGTTCAACTGTTCGAACTTCTTATAATTCAGAGATGTTCCCAAAATATTTCATCATTGATGAAGTTGAACCTCGAAGTTGTAATTTGTGAACCTAGGAATCAAATGATTTTCTTTATGTAGCTCCGAAAAGTATTAATTTATTTGTCAGTATTTGAAGTCCCCAGGGCGTACTTACGGATCCGAGACTAGTTCGTTCTTACCCTCGTAATCTTTTTCGAGGTCCAGGGGATTATGGCGGGTCTTGAACTAGTTCGTGCTTCCTAAATGTATAATTTTTTTGAATGGCCAGAGTTTTCTGGCGGGTCCTGGGCCAGCGAGTGGCCCAGAAGAAGGACACGGCGGTGACCAGCATGGAGGTGACGGGACTGCGGCCTGGCTACACCTACGAGATGGCCGTCAAGGCGGGCAACCACCTGGGCACCAGCGTGCTCACCAAAACCATCACCTATCGTCACGGCGCCTCCTACGTGTCGTCGGCCAGCACGCACGGTTAGTGCAGAGCCGTGTATCGTGGGTTGGGCTTATTTTTTAGTCACGAGTGATTTAGTTTGTGGAAGTCTTATCTCGCTAGTACTATCGTTTGCATGTAATTTGGTCTCAAGAATTTGGTTTCCGTTTCAGAACACGGACTGATCTTTATAAACTCGAAATGTTTGGATTTCGAGCGCCAGTAAAGTTATTAATCATGGATCGGGGTGTATACTTTTTTATTAAGATTGTTTAATTATATCAGTCGAATCTTGCTCCTATCACCATTTTATAGAATCTTTCCACGTATTTTGTTTCCATTTTAGAATGCTGATGATGAAATTTTACAAGTCCGAAGCATTTTAATTTGCACCAATGGTTAAACTAGTGTGTGTGTCGTAGATTAAGTTTTATACTTTTTGTTAGGAGCGTTTCATTTTACGAATGGCATTGTTCGATGTTGGGGTGTTGGAGGTTACATTACCACGGTCACTGTCGAGGCCATGTGGGCAGTGACCGTCAGAGCTAATGTTGATGCGGCCCATCAGGTATAAGCAAAATAGTTAGTCACGAGACAATGTAATTCACGAGCTTCCAACTAACGAGTGCGTTTTACTCATTGTAAAGACTCAATATTGTAGTAATGATACGGATTTATTACTCAGTCACCGACGTTGTTTGGAGATTAGTCGTTGGTTTGTCTCTCGAGTTAAAATATTTCTCTTTTGAAGGAAAAGCTCTTCATGTGCACTTCGTCCTGTATTATTATAGCACATTAAAAAATAAAAAAGTTTCGACCAGCAGATTTTTTGAGCCACAACCATTTGCAGAGCTCACGACCCCTAAATTATGCCCTTTTTCATCTACTGCATTAATTCTCAAGTTTTCCTCTCACCCCAGACGGTACTGGTGTAGGCGTGGCGGTTGGCATCGCGCTGTCGGTGCTGGTGCTGTTGGTTGTGGTGGTGGTGGCGGTGTGGTGGGGCTGGAGGAGGCGAAGTCTCCTTCTGAGTAAGATGGCAAGCTCCTCTTCACAAATGGGCATTGCGTTCGAAAATCCGTCTTACATCAAAGAACAAAACGGCGACACCGTGCAGGTTAGTGGTTCGAATATATCACTCAATGTTAAAATTTACTATGACTGTTTTGAGCTCTAAGATGAAGTCTACTTCGTGCTTCTTACATTCGTCATCTCAATGTAATGCATATCGTCACTTCAGACGGGCCATGACGTAATGGTTCGTGCGCATCCACACTCCTCGATAGACTAAATTGTGACAGCGCTTATTTTCTTGGTTTTTAAATATATTGAATTAGCCTATTTCAGAACCTAACCTAAACCGATTATAGCCCGAAAAATAAAATTTGAAATGCCCTGAAGATACGTGGGATTTAGGCTGTGAACGTTGTTAACCTACGTAGAAATGTTTTAATAATTGCAAACAGATACTTCAGCTTATTCAGATCAAGATATCAGATATATCTTGATGTCGATGTGTTAGATTATGTTTTTATATATATTTAAATGTCTCCATACCGGCTAGATACTCTGATTACGACGAACGGTTATTGCGACCATCGCTTATTGCGACCGAATATTCTAGGAGCAGACTTGGTCTCGGAATACAGGACCCTGTTGACATCACCCTCACTAAGAGAGAGTTTAGTATTTCTCTTCGAACGCATTTAAATTATCAACTGTAGGAACTTTGTACATGTAATGCTAATTGTTTTATAATTATCGAATGAGCAAACTGCTTTTCAGATTTACTTATAACTAAAATTATAGTATTTTCAATCACGAGCAGTTCATGAGGTGATAGCATTGTTTACCCCTCATTAAAGCTGTCCATGACATCTCCATAGAAAATGTTTTCAAGTAAATGCGATCAGATCCTTTGTACGACCCAAAGAAGTGGGTATAAACGTCGTGTGAAGCGGAATTCACTGCATTTCATATGACTGATCTAAAGGAAATTCCTGGTAAATTCAACTACGCTTTTGGTTTAAGAGTTGAGCTATTTTCTGTCATTTCCCTCTCATAACCCATCGAGTCATTCCTGGTCATTTTTTTGCGTTTGGGGAGCAGTTATTCGATCTCGGCGCAGCCATGTATTTTCTTACAGCCTCTGGAGTCCTTTGCCAACGACCGCCGCCACCGAAATATAACTAACTCGGCGCAATGATGGAGTGCCCAGAAAAGTGTCAGCTGAGCTGTTCCATATTTTATCCAGTTCCCGAAGGCGAGTTTGGTCAATTTTAGTGCAAGTTTTACGCACGCAATAAAGCTGAAGGCCTTTGATTCATGGCGTTTAGTTATTAGGTTGGCGGTGCTCGGTCATTCAAACGGGCTTTTTGACGAGCTAGTAACGATTTAAAGATCACTATGAAGAACATTTTCCTCTGACTGGTAGTTAACATTTTATTTGAGCGTCAATGTCGACACTTTGGTGCAAGATGTGCTCGTTTAGGGAAAATTTAGGGCCGTGTTCTAAAGGGGAAGAAAAATTATAATTAAGGTAGATATTTTAATTGGTATAAAAACTTGTTCGAATTGAGACCAAAGTTTTGGCTCGCTGAAATAGATATTTGTAAACATGGGGCAACACATGAGTTGGTTAAAGTCTATATAGCGGTTTGGACGAGCGGTTTCGTTCATTTTTCATCTTAGAGACGCTTTGTAAATATAATGCCCCTCGAATGACTTGAAAGTTACAAAAATTTAAAAAATTTTCATCTGCGCCGTTAAGGGCGAGTGGTTGCGATTCGCTCGACCGTTTGAAGGATTACTTGTCTGTTACAATTTTTTAGGTAAAAGTTTACTTTAAGTACTTACTCATCATGCAGAAAACCGTTTCATTTGTATCACAGGCTTAGCAAAGATTCCTTGTTACCCCTCCTGATTAACATTTCGATTTACTTATATTAAATTTTTTTCCAGCTAGTTTTTATTTTTTCCATCAGGAAGTATAGGAAACGTAGCAGGGTTAGGTAACTTATAATTCTCGATCATTTACGATAGGGACTGACATCACCAGAGTGGCACTGTTACGTTACCTCAGCCATAGACCGGTCTTTAAGACTTCTGCTTTTTATGCTCACTTTGCTTCTTTCAACTTTCACACCTTTTTCCCCTTCATTCTTAAGTTGTCGTTTCTATGTACGGTGAGTCATGTGTGGGTACACACGTTGTGCGTACATTCCCCGTTCCCTGAATTCGATACTAAAGGACAACTACTATTTCAGTGTGAAATAGTCTGAGTCAGTCTCTAAGCCGCAGCTGTATGTAAGATATTAGTACTAGTGCTTGTTTTTCCTGAGTAGCAGCACTTTTTGCAAGCGACTTTGTTTAAAATAGCCATCTTTCAAAAGTTATCCACGAGTAGCAATTGATATCTGACGGCTGGGAAATTCATTTAAATTTTGGTTCAATATACATTTCGATGGATTTAATTAAAGTTATCTATATTTAAGCTGTATATATATGTTGAGGGTTCGAATAGCCCGGAGGGCCGTAATAGGGGGAGAGCGACG
>VOMN01115242.1:0-17001 GCA_014899125.1 Orchestia grillus
CAGCCCTCACTGCACACCACAGCCCCACTCCAGCCCCTGCCCTCACTGCACACCACAGCCCCACTCCATCCCCAGTCCTCTCTGCATACACGGCTCAGAGGTGCAGGGCCCCGCCGTCGTTCGTTGATGGGAGCGTTTACCTGGAATTGCACCCACTGATCTGCCTGCATTCTGACGGTGCTGAACAAAGCTGCTGCGCTGCGCCTGGATTCTAACGCTGCTGTGCAGATCACGATGTGCTACTGTGTTGTACCTGCATCTTATAATTCATCCTTCATCTGATGACCTGAAAGTGACAAAAACAAGACATCCATTTCCGCTTTACATGATGTCATCAAATATGAACAGTTCATATTTTCAGAGATACATCGTGATGTCTCTCTCTCTCTTCTTGAATTAAGGAATTAAGAAAGTATTTGCAAGATCAGTTAAATATATTGACTAACTCTCATTTCAACGTAATAAGTAATCATTTTTCCATTTGATTAATAGTGTTTCTTTACTTATCTGAATGGAGATGCACCGCCTCATCAGGTCATTCCAACCCGTTACCATCAGCAGCTTGGGCGACCTTTTGAGGAGGTGCGCCAGTAGATTTATATCGAGTTATAGACTTTGTGATATTTCTCCACCCCCTTCCAATAAGTTTCCAGTAAGTTTTCATGTTCAGGCGAACTAGGTTTCCATTATGTAGTATTGAGCCCAACGTACCATCGCGACACCTGCTCTGCATGTGACTCACTAGCGCAGCCTGTGGGGTTTGTTCGCTCAAATAGATAACTCCAGCTGGCAGTCAACATTCGCTGTAAATATCATTCGTTGAAAATTCGTTAGAAGCGAAATGAAGTCGCCTTAATTAACTAGAACTCGCGTTAAGCCAGGAAAAAGCGTGATTAACTGACGCGTACCTGATGTACGGTTGAGGCCAAAACTTAGAGATAAATTTAGAAAACGTAATATCTCCTCAAATATTCTTAGTACAAATATGTTATCTTCAGGTGTTTTAGTCATTACTTGACCTTAATACATTCTAAATTTTCATAGTGTTTGACAGGGTACAGAAAACGTTATAGAGAAATGAGTTTTATAACAAAATTCAGAGCGAACAAAACTAAGGGACAGTTTGACCTCAAGACACAAATTAACAAAACAATTGAATAGAAAATTATATGCAAATAATTAATATTTACTGAACAGACCTTAATATTTCACAGCTTACACACATCGGCGAGTCAAGATTGAATGAACCTTTGGCAGTCTTCAACCGTTATTTTGGCCCACTTCCCTCGTAGCTTCTCTCTTAAAGCCCCGTCTAACTATCAAACTCTCAATCAATCACGAACACACCAAAACTCAAACAAAAACACAAGCTCTTCTGAATCGTGCCCAGACTGTGCATTCGGCCACATGAAGTTGTACGGCGCAGAATGTAAACAAACTACACTGCTCCTTGAAGACGTGTATAGTGTTGATGTATAATAGTCTTTTAATTTGATTTCTTGGTAAATGTTAGTCATACAGATGTTATATTTATATAAGTAATGACGTTTTTACTCATGTTTGAAAAATCTAAAGCCGTTGATCTTCTAGCAATGTCATACCGGCAGATTACCAGCTACTATTCGTGCAGCTCCCAGCTACTACTCATGCTAAATTAACTAATCATTAATTTAAATAGGCTCAAAGGACAATATTTGGCTATTATCAACTGAATAAATTTCCAAAAAAGTCGTTTCCCATAAAATCAACAATTCATTTGCACAATAAATACATAAACAGGCGACTGTCTGCTATTTCTAAGAAAGTTTGTGTTCGCCAACACGTTGGAAAACATAAACACACCGAAATCTGCCTGCACGCGAGGTGTGTTCGTGTTCGCGGAGAGTTGGAACACACGAAATTCGCTCTAAAGATTGATAGTGGGGACGGGCCTTTAGTCTTCTGTGTTGTGGGATTTCTGGCCATTTCATTCGCTCCGATAGTCTTCCAAAGGTATCGTCCTATGAGCCTGTTTCTACGAAAGTTTGTGTTCAGAGTTTTCCAACATGTTGGATGATTGGATGGGGTTCAAGTCTGGACTATGTGCTGGCAAATCCACTATATCGAAATGTTGCTGTTCAAGGAATTTCGTGGCACTCTTAGCCTTGGGGCAAGGTTCATTATCTTGCACGAGCATAACCCTTTCTATTCCTGAATTTTCAACAGTAGACACCATATTATCTTTCACAAAGTTTTTATAGATGGCTGCATTCATCCTATCGTACAGGCGAATAAAAGGAGTTGTACCTTGGCTTGAGAACATGCCAAACACCATTACGCTTGCGCCCTCGAACTTGACCGTTTTCTTAGTACACTTTGGATTCAAATTTTCGCCTTCACGGCTCCTCGCATAATTATTCCCGTCATTACCGAAAAAGTTGAATTTACTTTCGTCGCTGAAAAAAACTTTTGACCAATTTTTCTATGACCAGTTGGTATGCTTGTTTCCGAAATCTAATCTTGCCTTTTTATTCTTTCTACTGCTCAGCGGTTTCTTCAATGGACTTTGTGCGGAGAGACCTATTGCTAGAAACTGTTTTTCTCAATACTCTTATGCCGATAGTTTCACTTACTTTCCTTGAAATACCAGCTGCAGTCTCAAATCGATTCTGTAATGCGGCACGCTGGATGATTCTGTCTTCTCTAGGTGACGTTTTTTGGGATCTGCCGATTTTACGTGCAGTTGGTATGTGGCCTAAATCATTGTAGAGATTCACAATTCTTCCAGCAACGTTCTTTTTAATTTTACCTCCCTCAGCAATGTCTCTAACATTGAAATTTTTCTTGTACAATGCAATGACATTTTTCATTAGAGTTTTATCTACTTTTATACGCTTTGACATGACTATGAATTACGTAATATTTACAAAAAAAAATTACCAAAGACTTTTTCTTTGTCGACATTAAGAAAAATAACTGACCGAGCCACTTTAGGCTTTTTCCTAAAGTTTCCGGGAAATGACCCTTAGTTTTGTCTGCTCTAAGTTTTGTTATAAAACTAATTTTTTATACCTTTTTGTACAATTTTCAACTTCTTGAGAATTAAAAATGTAATACATATAGTCGAGTAATGACTATGATGCTTGAAAATTGCATATTTGTATTATGAATATTTAAATTGATATTAAGATTGATAAATCTATTCCTTAGTTTTGGCCGCAACTGTATCTTTTTTTGTTCCCTGCAAAGGTGCAGATGGTAGTACTATAAATAGTGTAATAGCGATAATGAATACGCGACTCAGGTGGTAGTATTGCTAGCACTTCCTTGACTCATCTCACCCCCACCCAGTATTTTGCTTGCTCTCGAGCGGCAGCGCGTGATGTGGTGTCTAACAGCGGGGACTTGAGTACAGACCCAAGAATATGAGCCATAGGGCTTGTTATTGTCGCCACATTCTATTTCATTCTACATTTATGCCAGCGAAAGTTACACTCCGAGTCAATTCTGACGTCAATTAAACCTCACCAAGCATTATTTCAAAGGCACTGAGTATCCAAGATGATACCTAACCCTTGAATCCCGGCACCGACGCATCCACCACGACAGCCAGAACGACAGCTAGGAACCTGTTCACAGACATTCTCTGAAGAAAGATGAATTCGTTGCCCTCTGTCCAGCCCCGGCCTGCGCAGCTGGAGAGCTGGGAGACGTGCTAGCCACAACGACAGCTGGTTTAATGCCCGCTACTGCTGGAATAGTTCACACGCAGCTGGTCTATCCCCCATTACAGCTGGTTTATTTCCCACTACAGCTGGTCGATCTCGCGCTACAGTTGCTCTATCTCCTGCCACAGCTGGTCTATATATCGCAATAGCTGGTCTATCACTCTCTACGACTGCTCTATCCCCCATACAGTTGGTATATCTCTCGCAACCGCTGGTCCTCTCTTGCAACAGCTGGTCATCTCTCGCAATAACTGGTCTTGTTCCTGCAACAGCTCGTCTATTTCCTGCAACAGCTGGTCTAGTTCCCGCAACAGCTGGTCTAGCTCCTGTAACAGCTGGTCTTGCTCCTGCAACAGCGGGTGTAGCTCCTGTAACAGCTGGTTTAGCTCTGCAATAGTTGGTTTAGTTCCCGCTACAGCTGGTCTAGCTCGCGCAACAGCTGGTCGAGCTCCCGCAACTACGGTCTAGCTCCGGAACAGCTGGTCTGGAGTCAGTAGAGTGCGAGCGTGCAGGATGCGGGCTCTTTGTGCCTGTCTTTGCGTTGCTTTCTTCCTGACAGTCACAAAAGAAATCGTGTGTTTCGATCTAGCGTTCAGTTCAGTATTTGGGCTCTGGGAAAACGCTCCGAAACGAATCCTTGAGAGCTGAAGGGCTGAGTCCCAAACTGTAGTTAAAAAAATAGTTTTGTATATCTATATTCAGAAGTGAATATAATCTTCGTTGTTTAAACTTCACTTTAAAATTATCGAGTATTAGTAAAGTTATGTTTTTTAAGGTTTTGCTCCACTTTTTTCATAGCTGATATAACACTTCCAGTGGATTCCCTGAGATCGAGTGGACAGCTTTACGCATTCCCGCGTCACGCATTTCCTTCATTCGCGCTTTTGAAATGATGATATCATTGGCTAGAGATGAAAATTGCTTTCCACTCCATCTACACAGAGAAGGAAGTGTTTGGCTCAAATGTTATATTTCCTTCATAGTTAAAGTCATCATGATCATCCATGCAGCAACCCTGCAGTGATTTCTTTCGCTAACGAAATAATTGAAATAATTTTTGAGTAATACGTAAAAGAAAGGAGCTCATTTCGAGCGCAGCAAATTCTGTGTGAGTTACAACAAATTGCAACAAATTCGCAGTCTCGTGTTCTCCAACACAATGAGAAAAGTCCGTGTAATTATCATGTGTCCTCGCTTTGAAGCATGAAAGTATTTCATGGCTGTCGGGCAAAATATTTTGCTCAATAAGGCCTGGTCATTAATTTTGGATAATGACTCACTTTGGTGATGCGGCGTTTCTATTTCAACAATGGCTATTGAGAGAAGCAGTGGAGCTGCTCAAATTAGGTGAGTTAGTCAGGTGCGACCCGCCCAACTCTACCCATTCTTGCTCGTTGTTGTGTAAATAGGCTACGCCGCCTCCTACAATAGTACAAATCTCCGGAATTTCCACTCGCCACTAATTCGTTCTTTGAAAAAAGTGTCCTAATCGCATCATGATCAGTAGAGCTATTTATTGTAAAGGCACAGAATTTTTTGCGGCATTATGTGTGCTCCGAGAGAAATAGACCAGGAGTGACATAAAGCAAAGTATTGGGAGAGCCCCGCATTCAAAGAGTCAAAAGCACCAATTAGGGAACGTTTTTAGACGCGAACAGAGGTGCGATGTGAAGTACATACATTAGGCTCTGGCGCCTCGTGGGGCGCTGTTGGGGCTCCACAGGCGAACTGCCCTCAGCATTGGTGACGGAACGACTTAAGTTTGGTTTCTTCCTTTATTCAGCCCACATTCATTTCGTTAGTTATTTCTAGACTAGTATGAACGTGCCGTGAAAATACGACGTGTACTTTCAGAAGAAAACGCGTCCAACACGCGTGGTTGAGGGGTAGTGCTGGACAGTTCACCCACATGTGAACTTTGCTGTGCGTGCGCTGTAAACACGGGCACTTTTCTGTGTATGTGCATACGTGTGAAACAAAAGGATAATTGATTGTTTGTTTAGGAGTGACTTGCAATATAATTGGAATCCTTCCGCTGTAGAAAATAATAACAACAGATTTGCTTAGATTATCTTAAGGTATATTTATAAGCATAATTATGATTAGGTAACTATAACAAATTTCTTAAATATCATCTTTTTCTTACTGATTGATGTTGTTGAAAAATACCTGCTGGAAACAAAACTTTTTCTAAGCGTTAATACATAAATGTACAAAATCGAATCAGAATCGTATTTGCAACTGTGATTCCGGGCATAAGTTTACATCGAATTTTTTCCTATTTGAAACTAAGCTAATTGCACACAAAACATAAGATTATTAAGAAATTATGTAAATAACATAGAGAGATTTTACTACAACATGTAAAAATCATTAGACAATAAACTTAGAATGAACTCAGCCTCGAAGTTAACTGTTTTTTTCATAAAGCGTTCTGAATTAATCGCCGTCGCGGTAAACAAAAAAATTCACCAATTTTGAAGTAATATCATGAAGCGTGGAAGGCCATTGCTTACTACAGTAATAACTTCATTGGGAGAGTGACTAGCTCAAGAAACCAAGCAATTATCTGCTCGCTCGCGCCGGTATGAAAGCTCCTTGTTTCATTGATCGGCCGAGCATCGCTCAAGGGAGGCGTTACGTCGTCATCGCGCCGTGTTAATGACAGTCCAGGTGACGATTTTTACCGGAGCTCTTCGGTGTTTTTTGGAATGTTTTCTACGTCACGAAGGTGCATTGCCCAGCAGCGAGCGTTGGAGCAGACAGGCGACCTTACGCCGCCTGCTCCTGAGCCGCCGTTAATTACAAGGCGCGTGCATGCCGACCACGCCGCCTCGGGCTATTTTTTAGGCCTGCAGCGCAGACGGACGGAGGCTGTTGGAAGAAACATCAAAGCGCCGTCTGTAATAAGGCCTTCAAGGAGCAGTTACTGCTGGGCGGCATGGAAGGTAAAACTGTCAATATCAGATCAGCGAGCAAAGCAGGACACAGAAAAGATCACATAACTTTGTGTGTGGCAACGGATGAAGCAACTCGTGAAAGGGAAAGTAAGTAAAAAGAAGACCCAAAAAATAGTCTAGTAGTGCAGGAGAGTGAGCTTGGTTTTAGTGTGAAATTATTTTCAACGCTGGGACAGGAAATCCATCTGTTCTCATGTGGTGTCCAGGGTAGAGTAGTGCCCATGGGTACAAGATTTCTCCTAGTGAGTAAATTGTCTATCTTACTACACCTGCTCTGACAAAATACAGCCCTGGATCAGCAAGTAATAAAGTAAAACAATGAATTCTGCTCTAAGGAAATCAAGGATTAGGGCATTTTTCGTGGTAAATAATCACTCATAAAGCAATAAAGTTACGTTGTCTGCATTTTGAGAAAATTCCAAATTCACATATTTTCAGTTCATTTATACAAGTCATAAATATTCCTTAACTCTAAAGAGCATACCTCACTACTTGGTTACTAATAGAGAAGGTTACCAGTTCATCTAGCCCGATTGTAACCTAGCAGAGAGCTGGAGCGCGCCTGGCGAGCAGCCAGACCTCCCCTCCCGACGCAGCCCACAACACCCGACACCGTCTCCGTGAAAGCTATCAAGTTACTCTCATAATTAACGGCAGCATCGCAAAGCCTTCAAAAGAGCAGCGCCAGACGAGGCTTCCTTAAATCCTGCGCTTGTTCTGCAGTCTTGCGAGTCTTGTTATCGTCGGCGCGAGCGCACAGTCACAACCTTTGCAGCTGGTGTCGGCAAATTCAACGGGTAGTAACTTTATTTTGACTTCATTAAAGATATTCCATGTTTCTATGAGAACTAAGAGTACACTAACATCCTCAATGCAGGTGTTATTAGAATTGGGTCTCTAGCTATGCCCTTCAAGGCTAAGTTCTCACTCACAAACCCTGTTTTTAGGGATGTCGTATGTCTTATTTGTTGTTCTCATGCAGTACTGCGAGCGTGTAATCTATCAAAGAATGAAGCTGTCTTGAAAATTTAGAATCCATCACTTACACACTGCTCTCGAAGTAAATCAGGGCCTTAAATTAAGTTCAATAAAACTCTTTATTATCAATCCAGAACCTGGTTTCCGACTAGATTATAATCTAGTCAGAAATTCATCTCAAGTTCAGTGACTAAGTCACTAAACTTGAGATGAATTTAATGTATTAGCTCCACTTGCGATGGTATGTGACTGACTGGCACACGTCATTGATAACTAACTGCACAAAAAAGCTACAAATCCTTAGACGTACTTTGCAGTGAATTTAGATGCTTTTCCAGGTGAAGGAGTTAGATGCGTCTACAGCGTAGCGATAAATATTAGGTATAAAATAGGGATATTGTACACAGCCGGATGTTTACCTTTGATCAAAAAAGCCGTTTCAGGGGACGAGTATATTACCAAGGCACGAAAGGCTTCTCAGTTTGCTTCCGATTGATGTTTGTCTTCAGGAAGAAGCAAAGACCAGCTCGCTCGTAGTGTCACGCTCTCATCCAAAGTTATTTAAACCATCGAGAAGAAACAGGACCTCGCGCTTACAGGCATCTATCGCTCTGTCGATACACTCTTGTTAACTCATTAGTCGCCGGAATTTAACATATACGATAAAAAATGCAAAACTTCTCCTATAGCGCAAATTTTTAAATAGGTTTTCGATTATATACTCGTTAAGTATATTTGAGTGCAGTAAAACAGAAGAACATTTTTAATATGTATGAAAGTACGACTTGTTTGAGTGTCCCGTTCATCAGAGGCGGGAGAGTTGTGGGGTAATACCCCCTGTGTCATCAGGAAGATTGAATCATCTACGCAGGTCTAAGAACTATTTGGGGTTTAAGAAAGACATTGTGAGTAAGTGACGGTTGGGGAAATTTGGAAATCTTTGCCAGTCGTCGAAATAGTTTCCAAACACAGCCCAAAATAGGAATATCGTATGTTACACAGAGTTGTTTCGAGAAGCCTTCCTGAGGCAGCACAGTTATTCATAAAGCTGTGCCGTGTGGCGCACGAGGTGCGGGCGAGTGTTCAAGCCTGGCATATTGCAACGGTCTGCCTTACTTTGCAGCACAAGTGAGAGACCATCAGCCGACCGTCTAGCGTCCGAGGTGCGGAGTCAACGCGCGTGATATCCTACACGATGCAATCAAGCAACTTCAAATCGAACCTCGTAACTTTCTGATCAATTGCACGGACTGAACCCCCGCTGCTGCAGCCCCTCCGTCCTTGTCCATCATATTGCTGAGGACAGGAGCTGCTCTTAGACGCGGGGGAAGACGGCAGTAGGATGAAAGAGGTCATACTTCCCCACTCTTGCACCGTGGGGTACCTGAGGATGAGTGTTCATCCTCGAAATTTAAATGAATTTATGAAGAATTTATTACTGTGTAAAACGAACGATATTAATAATGGGTATATAAATAATGATAGGAATAATAAAGATAAACAACTATATAACAAAAACTACGATGATAAAATTAACAAAAAGCGTGCAAATACACAGTAGGCCATGAGTAAGGTACCTATTCAAAAAATTATACCGATAAAAGTACAAATAGTAAATATTTCAGTTTAATTTAATATTCAGATTTTAAAGGTTGATTTAGATTTAAATACGAAGAGCAGTATCTTTTAGACTACCCCTGTTAAACTATTGGCCAAACAACGGTGAGCTCTTTCAAAAGTACTGTCCATTGCTTCACTTTACGTCTTTGGTACAATGATGTTTATTTCCTGAGTGACGTTTCATTTTAATTCCTGCATTGCATCAGGCAGTTCAATATGAATTTTTTCTTCACATATCTCCAGAAAATTAAATCTAAAGGAATTAAATTAGAATTCTTAGATTCAGACGGCCAAGGTGCATCACCAAGAACAAGATATTAGTTTGTGAATTAAAATTGCCTCTAACATTTCTATCGATTGAGCATTGCCACTTTTAAGTGCAATAATTATTACGGTTGGGACTCGAAATACACTCAATGTAATGATTATCGGTAGTACGGCTACTCTAAAAAACTTTAAAATCTCATCCAATTTATGTAAACATGTTTCTTGTACTATTTGTAATTGTATTGTTATAATTTCTTTAAAAAGTATCTCACTTATAGCCCAATCTGTGGATAAGTAACGATCGGTCAATTTTGCTGATTACGGTTAAGGACTTCGTTGGAAATGAGAAAAATTGAGGTAAAATCAAATTTCAACCTCGACACTCTTCGATAAAGTACCGAGGATTTTTAATCTTGCAGCAAGCAGTTAAGAAATTTCTGAATCAAGAATAACAAAACGCAAATTATTATGAAGCATGCGGCAACGAGTGAACTACGCTGCGTCCCAAATTATAAACGAATTGACACTTCTACGATTCATTCAGAAACAACTAGATAGAATTGAACAAGAAATTCGCAGAATATTACCAACAGATTTAAGCACGAATAGTACAATAATTCTAAGATTCCAAGCGTATTCTACAAATTTTGCTCGCTAATAATGCTGTTTCACATTATTAGATAGGCGTAATAAAAACTCTTATGAACAAAGTAGTAGGAGTTGTAGTAGTAGTAGTAGTAGTAGTAGTAATAGTAAGGGATAGCAGAGCTTGAGTAACTCAGACTATCTTTCACCGAAAGAGAAGGGATCATACGTATGGACTTATGAGAACGGGAAAGCTATGCACAAGGTGTATTCCCACACAAGATCCCCTGCGCATTGAAACAGTAAGTTAAGAAGGAAGAAGAAGAAAAGATAAAGAATCATCAGTAAAAAAGGCATGAAAATAGGAAGAAGCAAAGTGGACGCGAAAGATAGAAGTCCCGAAAGCCTAGTTATAACTGAGGTAACCTAACAGTCCCTCCTGGGGACGCCAGTCCCCATAGCATAAGATAAACAAACCTTACTAACATAACCCTTCTGCCTATGGCTCATAAGCCCTCTGAGGGGTTATGAACGAAACATCGACTTTTAAACGTTTCATATATTATTGCTATAGATGCATCCAATAAATAAACTATACAAAATCAAAACCAACAAAATAAATTTGAATCATTGTGGAAGTTGTTGATGAAGGATATGTAATCTTTCCTCAGGAACGACTTGAATAAGACTCTGTTATAGATCATTCGAGGATTGATTCGGAGCGCACGAGTCAATAATCAAACGTGAGGCTATGAAAAATCGAGGCCTCAGCAGCACAGACCGTTTCAGGCGAATAGGAAGGCCAAATGTGTCCTAAAATACTCGGTGTTCGTCTTCTCCTGAAGAATTCGAAAACCCTCAAAACCGTTGAAAAAGTTTCTACTGACGAAAACTTATGCGCAAAAGCGTTCGAAATAGACAAAAGATAGACTTTTCAAAGGTTTTTGTTCATAGATAAAGCGCAAGTCATTCTAGATGGACTGGATGGTTGGTGCAAAGGTTGTCCGATGGTTGACCTCGAAAAACGGACTGGCGGATGAATTCTCTAGAGATGAACCCGATTGAAAACTTAAAGAGTATTCACAACCTAAGGTTTTTTTGAAGAATGACCTCAATTTAGAAGTACGAACTTATAAAATGCTATTGGTAATTTAGCACGCAGAATTAACATAGAATGAAATGCAAAAATCGACAAGTTTAATGAATCGTCGTTTTATTAAACTCATTTAAAAAATTACATTTCCTTTATTAACTACCTTCACTGTCATTTATCAGTTCATTCTTGGGGCTGGTTCTGCTTTAGCGTAGTTTGCCAGTTGCATGCATCCATTGCAAGAATGTGTGAAGCACTTCGTACGTTAAAGCTTTGGTTCATATGAGTTTATTTTATACTTTGCTTTTGATGTTACACAGTTGGGGCCATTAGGTAAAATTTAAGCAGAATGTGTGAGGAACCTAACAATTATTGTACTGCATAAATCTAATGCAAAAATTTTGTGGACTTCTGTTCAAGTCCATCGAGTGGCTTTTGAATGAAGCGTAGCAATGTCACTTCCTTAATAATTCGATATGAAGGATACAATAGCAAGGATAATAACGGATTTCCTTTGTTGCATTGAAGGTTTACTGATGTTTTAAAGTTTGAGAGCTTATTTATGAAACTTTAGAAAGAGATGTAAAACAAATGTGATCTGTTGATTACCATTCACAATTGGAAAATAAATTGAAAAATATCTTCATACATAAAAACTTCAAAAACATTTTCCCGATTACAATGCCTATTCAGGCAAAACAAAATTTACAAGTTAAAATGAAAACAAAATTCAGTTAAGTCATACACATACGTATGCTATGGCTACTTGTAGAAAACATTATGCGCGTGACTCACACCATTCAACAAAACGTACGTAACTTCCCTGTACTCACTTCTACGTGCGGGCGCATTGAGCTCAGAGTTCGAAACACTACAGTGAAATTCCTTGTCCTTCAGCAGCATCAGCTCGACGACGTCAGAGCAAGACAATGGGAGTCAGAGGGAGGTGAGAATACGGCAATACATTTAAGCTGTATATACATTCTGTCGTCTCTCTACGCACCTTCAGTTGCGGTGCGTCGTGTAGGGGAGTCTGCATTGTGTTCTGAGTGGGACTTAGTCTAGTGGCCTGAGTGGGACGTAGATCTTATTTCCCGAGTGAGGCTTAGATCTTGTGTCCTGGGTGATTTAGAGCTTGCGAACTGCAGAGAGTGCCTGCCTGGCAGTGTACTGCTGTCGTGAATCCGTGAAATTCAACGCTGTGTCATGAGTATCTGAGGACTCATTCAGACATTTATGGTTGAATTGAGCATCCATGATAGTGGAGGAGAATCCCGATAGTGTTAAAGTCAGATTGTGCACCATGTTTGAAACACCCGCCAAGCGCATTCTTCGCTCATAGCTGTACAGGTGGTGCCTAGTAGAAGTGCTATGCAGATACTGGTCACACACAGTATGAATCGATTGTTATAAAATACAAATACTATCACTAGTCAGTGCGTTAATAAATGGTAGAGCGTAGTAGTTCTATACCTCGGGTCATAACTAAAGGGATCACAAGGGGACCGCAAAAAGGTCACCGAATCCCATTAGTAATTAATTATTCCCCACACTTAAGGTATATTTTGGCTTGGTTTACATGTTAACCGTGAATGGCCAGGATGCCCCATAGAACCATAGAAGGTGCAAAAGAACCGCCACACAAAAATCTAACAATAAATTGAGAAACACTAGTACAAGGCCGCATTTAATCGTGTTTATTGAGTTCGATGACGGACTCACGGACAGTTATGTGATTGTGACGAGAAACAAGGACATGTCTGAAGACTTATGAAGTTTTAGAAAAGAGTATTTCAGGGAAACCAATTTTACCTTTTCAGTGTGGAGTTCGGTACGGATTACATTGTCTCAAGGCCGCTCGAGTTCTGCTGGTTGCCTTCTTATCGTTTCTAAATCATCAGTCGCACCCTCACGGTATCTGTTCTTTGGAGTGCTTTTGACGAGTGTCAGATATTGCACCCCTGTGATAATGACAGGCTGGCGTCACACGGAGCTGCACCCACCGAGCAGCCTGTCTCCCAAAGGGGTCGGTTACTCTCACTTACCTGCTCTGAACTCCTTGGTAAAAGGTCGGGCACCCCGTTCTGCGGGTCATATTGGTGTACCACTTTTTAGGAATGTCCGATTGAATTTCCAGTTCGTAAACGAAACACACACGCGCACTCTCACACTTGCGTTCAGCCTCTCAATCATACACATCTGTACAGCAGCTCATATCTACTCTCGGACGTACTGCCACGCCCATGCCACTCATTCATACTCACACCTCTAACTCGTACAAGCACGCACACTCTCGCACCTACACTCACATCTGCTCATACGCTCGCTCGAACCTTATCATGCAAGAAAAACTGATGCGGGTCGCACTCATACATCTGTTGGCATTTTGCGTAGTTTAGGAGAGAGTGAGACGCTCTTGGACAGGAGGTGGACAGGACTACTTTACAGACGTGCGCATCAAAGTGACCTGAGTCGGCAGTCCTGAGTGACCTGAGAAAATTTGACGTTTAAGTAGGGTCGTCAAAGATGTGTAAACAGAGTAAGAGTGTAGGAACTAACACTACTACATCGCGGAATCATTAACAGCAAAGATAATTTCCTAAAATGAAGAATATTTAATACGCAACTTAAAAACCCAACGGCAGTCTAGTGAGGAAATGGATCGGTCAAAATATGAATTTGTAATGCAGAGTATCAGCATAGTTCGTGGGATCAGTTTTCCAGTTTTGACTAATGAAAAGCCGGATTTCGCAGTATGTTAAAATTTCCCAACGACGGTGAGCGCATCAGTTTGAAGTTGACCTGGAAATGAAAGACGAGAAAAATGTAAGCTGTATGAATGGAGGTAGTTATAGGTTTTAACTTATCTGCTAAGCAGATTAAAGTTCGGACTACACACCTGTGTAGTTATTTACATGCATTGCACAGTTTTGTACCGCAGTAAGTCTTTAAAACTTATCTTTGCGGAAACTACGAATACATGTGCAGTAGAATCGTACGCACAGCTATTGCCGCCGACTCTTCCCTAGAATATGGAATTACGATGCAAAATTTTCAGTTCATTTAACAAAGCACCATAAAATCTCTGCCGGGTCAGAAAGTATTTATGACTAACTTCATCTATGCAATTCAAGGTTTGGGATTAATAATTACAGGGAGGTGATATAACCAGACAATTTGAAAAAAAACTGTAGGAAACTCATTAAACTTTGTTCTATGCTCAAAATATTGACCAACATGTGTATCAATTTCATGAGGCATAATTTTCAAATTACTTCAGATAAATGGCGTAGATTTCGGTGTAGACAATCGGTAAGTTGATTCTGTCGACTAAGCACAGCGCAGTGCAAAGCGGTCTCAGGGACGTCGGCGACGCTCTCTTCAATCTAAGGCCTGTGCTGGACAAGGGTTGTTAGTCTAGTCTGGTGCACAACACTTGATTCAGACGTCGATATCAGAAGTAGTCACAGACTGAAAGGTCCTGAGGCGAACTCGGCCGAGCGATATTGGTATTCTTTTAAATTATACGATCGCTACTCTAGGAAACGATATTCCGGCAACGGTCACACCCGTGAAGGTCACACCAGTGATGTCATTTCAGTAGTGTCACTACAGTAACGCCACTTCAGTAACGTTGCTCCAGTAAAACCACTCCAGTAACGTTATTCCGGCAATGTCACTCTGTAACGTCATTCGAGTAACTTCTCTTCAGTAACGTAACTTTAGCAATGTCGCTTTATTAACGCGACTCTACCAACGTCGCTCCAGTAACGTTATTCAAGTAATATCACTTCTGTAACATCACTCTAGTAACGTTACTCCAATAATGTCATTCCTGTAACGTCACTGCTGTAACATCACTTCTGTAACATCTCTTCAGGAGCATCACTTCAGTAACGTCACTCCAGTAATGCCACTCTATTATCGTCACTCTAGTAACGTCACTCCAGTAACATCACAGCAGTAACGTCATTCCATAAACGCTACTCCAGCAATGTCACTCGTGTAACGTCACTCCTGCAATATGCGTACGTAGAATTATCGGACTAACACGGTGCAGTCTGCAATTTGAAGTACTATAAAATATATACAGGCACCTCACGTTCTAATGTCGAAATGAACTTCACGCATGGACGGTGTGCGAGTTGTTTGCTTTTTCGTACCCCCACGAAGCACGCACGAATTGAGTGCAGATTAGCACACAAAACACACACGTCCAGAGCATGATACTTTCCCTGAATTTCACAGCGATTCCCAAATTTCTAGCTAATCATTAACCGTCCGGCAACCAAATCAGACTGGGTTGGAGAACAGCGGTGGACGCTCGCGTGGGGGAGGCACGAAGCTCATCTGTTTGAGGCTGCTTTGTGAAGCGAATGAGATATGACGAAGAAACAACTCTTGCCTTCGTTATATTGTTTCACGTTCGAAAAGATGAATGCGGTTTTGACGTCGTGTCACTTGATTCGATGAAATTTGTTTCACTAAATTTGATGAAATCCTCCGGGACCACAGAATCGACCATATAGACAATAGCGTTAGGTTAGTTAGGTTTGTCTATCTTATGCTATGGGGATTGGCGTCCACAGGAGCCACTGTGAGGTTACCTCAGCTATCGATACGCCTTCGGGATTTCTATTTATTGTATCCCCTTTTCGTCCTTCCATTTCATGGCTTCTTCGCTGTCTCTTTTTTGTCTTTTTTACTCATCCTTCTTAATTGTTGTTTCTATGTGCAGGGGATTCTGTGTGGGAACACACCTCGTGCATAGATTTCCCGTTTCCAAGTCCACACCAAATAGTTCTTTTCCTTCCGTGCGAGATAATCTGAGTTATTAAGCGCTGCTATCCTTACTTCTACTTCTACTACAACTGGATTTGCTAAAATGAGTAGCTTCTATGTCACGTCCTTTGATTTGGCGGACTATTTGCTTTTGATTACATTCCACTAGATTTGATGAAGTGTATAACTATTTATGCCGTATTACTCTCGATTTGAAAAAGTGGATTACTTTTGATGTCATATGGCACTCGATTTCATGAAGTGCGTTGCTCCTGATGACATGTACTAGATTGCGTGAAACACGGTTCTTTTATCATGCGAGAGCATCACTTAATTTGATGAATTGCGCTGCATCATAATGTAAGCATCACGCAATTTGATGAAATGGATTGATCTGTCAAATTTTTACAGTGGTAGACTACAGACTAGGTTTGAAATAAGAATACGTTATAGCTGAACATAGCTGAACCCTATTTTTGTCATCAATGCATGACAGGATTAAAGGACAGACCGTACAAGTTTTGCAGGGTCGACGGACAGACGGTAGAGACCTTACAGTACCAATGGATTAAAAGTGCAGATCTTGGAATATTATAAGTCAGACGTACAGACCTAGCAGAATCAAAGGACCGACGGTACGGACCTTGCAGGATCAAATTACAGATGGTAGTGAACTTTTAGTGTCCAACGGCGAACGGTACAGACCTTGCACCTTTGTGTAGAAGAATTGACCATAATTTTCTTCGTCGTTCCATCATTGTACCTGAAAACAGGGGAGCTGGTACTCTTCAACCAGTAACAGGCGAGCGCGTTGTCCCAGTTCTGTGATGCTATGACTTGTGACAAGTCAGGAAAACGGACGTAGTGCAGGTAGGCAACTGTACCCGGCCGTACCGTAACTCGCGACTGTACCGCTCACTCAACAGCCGTAGCCAATGGCAGGCCTGGGATTGGCAGGTGGTGTTCGGACGAGAGGGAGAGAGGGAACGGTGAGGAACGAAGTGGGGGT